>CALNHX010007966.1:0-66771 GCA_940337035.1 Agriotes lineatus
CATATCTGGAAAGGAAATAAATGATGGAATTCTAGATACATTGGATTTCGTTATGGACAATTAAGATTAGAAAAGTAACTTGAAGTAACTTCAGTGGTAATAGTTAGAGTTCATAGATTGTAATAACTTAGTTTAAAAGATAGGGTGTTAGTGTACATAGATAATGAATAATCAATGTTATTAAGAAAGATTGTTTAAAGTTAATGTATTAGCAAATATTAAAAAGGGTGTTATAATAACTTTAGCCAACTGTCTAAAGGGGAGGATTTCAATTTTCTTATTAATTCTAGAAGGGATATAGTGTAGCAGTACATATCGTAGCTTCTACAGGAATATCGTTCAATATTAATTAATCCTAATAGATAGGCAACTTTAAGCGCAAGACCAGTAGGAGGGGTTGCCTACCCTTTTTGAAATTTAATTTAGAAGGCCCATGGTTATGTTAATAAAAGAACAATAAATAACAAAAATTATTACTTCCTGTTTAATTGAGAAAGCAAAAGGGCGCTTCTCTATGCAGAAGCGAAGCAAATTGAAAATCCTGGCTTAGAAAGGATACAAGCAGACAATAGTAAGCCTTTATTTAACTCATACAGCATAGTATTAAAACATAATAATTTTTCAGGCAGATAGGATAAATTCCACAAACATTTTCTTTCTGAAAAGGGCAGTTATTATATAACTGGTAGGTAGACGGCAAACTAATACATACAAATCGTAATAGAGGGTTTTCCTTGATTCAGCTCTTAGTGTCACCTCTTTGACCACCAGCTCTTAGGGCTTCCTCTTTGACTACCAGCTCGTCGGTCTTTTTCATTTGACGCCAGTTCTGGTCAGTTGTATATTCGCCATGGAGAAGTGTGTCGATAAGTTACGAGCGATAAGGAAAAGAGAGGACGCAATTAGAAATCTATAACCAGTTAGGAGATCACTCACCAGTCAAGGGCAACTTCTTTGGTTCGATGAGGAGTTCTTCATAGTTAATGTTGGCAGATGGAGAGGTCCAGGTTCAAGGGTTCTCTGCATTAACCGTATGTTAGTCCTGAAAGGGTTTAATATCGTTAGTTAGACTTAATCCCGCGTCATAGCTTAAATATAATTAAATTAGGGCGTAAGCCTTAAGAATATTCAATAACAGATTAGTTTCAAGTAAAAACAATAGTTACTTACCAGGTGATGTGGCCTGAAGTGAGATTAAATCGTTCTGTGACTGTCAAGTTGGTTTTTGGGTCACTTGTCAAATAATAAGTTTTTTTTTCATAAAGGACCTTTCTTATACTACCTGGAATGATACCAATTAAACTAAATACCGATCATTAATCGTAATTAAGACCTAGGAAAGAGAAATACGAGGGTATAGAGAGCTCTTTATATTTTCATCTTACGAACCGGAGGTTATTAATTAAATAGGTATAAGAAATCTCCTAGATACTGATAGATTCATTAATCCTAACGTTTTATTAGAACAAATTCTAACTTGTCAGAGAAGAATAAAACTTGCTAAATAATTACATAATGAGTATTAAAATTAGAAAGGTATAAGCCTCTAATGCATAACAATTGATTTGTGGACTGTTAGAAAGAATACGTAACCTTTGTAAACTTATTGAATTTAAAACTTTTTAAATAAAGTTATGGCGCCCATTTCTTCTTATTAATGAACTTTTACCTTTATATGAAAGTGAAACGAACTAAAAATCCCACAATTGTTAAACCCTGATAAGAAACCGTATCTTGAGCTAGTCGGTGAAGTGTAAGCCTTCAAAGGTAAGTAAGGATGAGGGGTACACAATTGCCTTTATGTTCTTGAAGTCTTTGATCAACGGAACGACCAGTCTGTCCAATGTAACTCGAGCCGCAAGAACAAGAAATGCGATATACGCCAGCGTTTTTTAAAGATACATAAGGAGGGCGTGCCGTTGAGACCAATTGTCAGCGAGATTCTTCTGCACATGCTTTGGCAAGACATTTAACCAACCAGTATGCTACTATGGAGTAAAGAAGTCCGAAAGGAGACAAAAATTTGCATGTTTAAAACGTTAGTAGAGAGTTGTGTAACATATGGGTCAGAGATATGGACATTAAATCAAAATATGAAAAAAAGAATAAATGCAGTGGAAAATAGCTACTGGAGGAGATGTTGTGGTGTCACATTATTAGACCGAGTAAGAACTGAAACCATCAGAGAGAGAATGAGAGTAGAAGTAACGCTAACAGACACTATCGAAAAGAAACAATTGTCTTGGTACGGCCATATGAAACGAATGGAGGAAGGGCGGTTGCCAAAGGAAGCATGGAAATGGATCCCACGCAGAAAAAGAAAACGGGGTAGGCCCAGAACAAGATGGGGTGACAGGGTAAAAAAGGCGATGGAACGACGAGATCTAAGTGAAGATGCGTGGCAGGATAGGAAGGAGTGGCGTTCGGGATGCGATAGACGGCCAAGAGAGCTGTAGAAAAAGTCGCAATATATATATATATAGTATGCTACATCCTCTAACTGGTAAAACAGACTCTTTTGTCAAGAATTCAGCAGATGTTGTCAAGAAACTAAAGAACACAAACTCTTAGTCAGTTTCCACGTAGTATTACTCTTAACGAAAGTGCCGGTTCTGGTGAAACGTAAATCAGATGGTAGTTTAGGACATGCAGTCTATAGAAAGAAAACACACACGGACGGATATCTAAATGCTAGCTCACACTATCATCCAATGCAAAAACCAACAGTTCTCCAGACTTGGGCGACAAGAGCCGTTCGTATCTCAAATGCAGAAAATCTAGAGAGAGAAAAACTACATCGGTTTGACTCTTTAGAAAAGAACGGCTACACAACTACCGCCATACGAACAGCGCTAGACAAGACTATGACACAAAATGATAAAGAAGAATCTCCACCTCTGGAAGGCTTAGCATTTCTATCTTACTGTAAAAGCTCGACTGATAGGATAGGCCGTGTCCTGAAACGATGCAACATTAAAACTGTGTTCACTAGCAAGGAAACTTTGAGTAACGGTTTCAGATCGGTGAAAGACAAAATTCCAAATTTAAAATCACTGACGTATATCGCATTCTTTGTTCTTGCGGCTCGAGTTACATTGAACAGACTGGTCGTTCCTTTGATCTAAGACTTTAAGAACATAAAAGCGATTGCAAACAAAAACGCATCACAACATCAGCCGTAGCTGAGCGTACGTTTACAAATGGGTACACCTTGTAACGCTAGCTTCCGTTTGAATTTGATTAATTCAATATTAAATAATATATGCAAATTTAAACGTCGCCGACCTTTAGCGTCATCAAGAAACACGGCGTGTCAATGTCCCAGAAGATAACGGGCGCGAGCACGGGCCGCACCCAAAGATAACGGCAGCGCTAGACAAAGAAAAGCCGCGCGCCGCCTCCCCACCTATGAACATCCAAAGCCGTATAAAAGCGGTTGCAGAGCTCATTTAGACAGATTTTCCATACAGATTTTCCAGACCGATTTCCCCAGTCCGACTCCCGTTCCCGATCATCCCTTCCTGTGTTCCTGTCCGGTACGAAGAGATGTTTACAGAGATTTTCCTTCCAACAGGTCGTCTTTCCAGAGAGTTCCTCCGCTGACTCTACCAGTACCTGGGGAACCGTTCCGAGGTTGGGTTTAATTCAGTGGTCAAAAAAGGACGTCTGAAACGCCAACTAATTTCCCTGTGAAAATCCTGAACAGCTAGTTTAATTCAGTGGTCCCGAAAGGACGTCTGAAACGCCAGATAATTTCCCTGTGAAAAAACTGTAGTTGAGTTTAATTCAGTGGTTCCGAAAGGACGTCTGATACGCCAGCTAATTTCCCTGTGAAAAACCGAAAGTTGAGTTTAATTCAGTGGTCCCAAAAGGAAGCCTGAAACGCCGGCTAATCAAATTCAAACGGAAGCTAGCGTTACAACCTTAGAATGTTAGCACGCGAGTGATACGTGAAGCCATAGAAATAGAAAAATATCCATACAATATAAACAGGAATGATGGTTTTAAGCTTAGTAAAACGTGGACTCCTATGATACACTACCTAAAGCATTACAACCACTGTACTTCATACGGCTACGCCCCACGGATTACGTTGCACTCAAACGACCAATCAGCGTTACATCACTTCGCGCGCCTGGCACAGAGGACTATAATGTAAGAAGGCCAAATCTGCTTAAGTATCCTTGTTCTCAAGGTACTCAAACAACACGAGCCACCAAAAAGCATGGCCATCACGCGGTTTCTTGCTCGAGTTCACAAGGCGCAAGACACATTAAGCCAAATAATGCTTGGTATTCATTCACAAATACTACGCGGTCTAACTCGAAATCCTATGCTAATGAGAATAATTTTTAAAGTGCTAAAGGACCAACACAAACAATGCCATACAGATGGTAAACAACCAAACCCATAAGCAGGGATAAAATGAAGTCATTGCTAAATTGTACTCGTAAAGCTGAAACCGAATCAACTCCAACCTGCGGATCGATTTCCGTCAAAACCATCTGCGGGATTTGATTGAAAAATGGATTACAGCCGCGTCGTATAGAAACTCAGCGTACTCACGTACATAAAATTTAACATTATATCGACAATTAGTGTAATAGTTAATTACATTGCAGATTTCCCGCTTTTTTATGTATTTCCCGGTATTTTTTATATGATATCCCGCTCAAAAGTATTGGTTTTTGGGTGAAGTCATGTGACGTGGCCCACTTTGCTTTTGTTGGTAACCGCCATTTATGTTACAGTAACAAGCTTTTAGCGAATAACAGCCAGTTTAGCAAACAAATGAAAAACGTTTTTTAGCGTGGCTAAATTCGGGTATAAAAACCAATTGGGATTACTTCGAAAACATTCAACCAAAAACTATGTCGGTTTGACTTCCGAATTAATAGCTTAGAAATTGTGTCGGTTTAAGGCTTAATATTTACAAAATTCCGAAGTCACTTGTGTTAAATATTAAATATAATTAAAATGAAACTTCATATGTACCAGTATACCAAAAGAACAAAAACGTGGTGTGTCAGTTAAACCAGTTTGCAAATTATTACTATTTTTATTTCAAGAATCTGTGTTTGAACTGACGCATAACTAAAGACAACAACTGTTAAATACTTTACACAAATTGTAAGTCTGCCTTGGTGGTTTCTGAAAATCGTGGAAGTTGACACTTCAAGCAGATAGACATCAACAGTACCTTAAAATCATCAACAGCGGCCATCTTACCGACAGATGCGGATCCAAGACTAAATAATGGGTTTCATATCCACCAGCAATGGCGTGTTTTTAGGCAGTGGCGTAGCACATAGTAGGAGAAACATGTTTTCTTTGTATCATTCAATTATCTTGCGGAATTATGAAGTGTTTGTTGTCGAAAATTGTTAACGACTCCTTCTGAGACACAAAATGTATAGTAACTAACGTAAAAAGTTAGTCCTTTGTTCTTTTCTTGTAAACCCCTATGTTCACACGAAATAAAAGAAAATTGTTGATTGTAATTACAGAATTCAAACAATTATTAAATTTGTTATTTATGAACCCTGAGATACAAAGTTTTACTTACTGAGTGTCATTCTAAACCATCACAGAACTGTTGTAAAGTAAATAAGTTGGGCTTGCAATATCTTTACTAACGAAGGCTCACCAATTTTTTTTAATATTTACAGTTAGATAAGGTAAGTATAGCCCATATTTGTTAAATAGCAACAAGCTCTCCAGTCTTTATTTTTGAGCACTCACTGTCGCTGGATAAGAGTTTCGTTAGTTATTGGGTAATTAATAAAAGTATAGAAGGAATATATATAGACGAATATTTTACGGCTTACGCCCTCTCTAGCATTATAACTTCCATTTTCACGATCTCTCCAGTCTTGATCCTGCAATCCTCTACTAGAAATTCCGGTATCTACTTATCCTCACTCTTTTTTAAGATTTCATAACATTAATTTCTTTGGCCATCGATATTCTGACAATCGTTGAACGTGTCCATACCATCTGAGCTGTTTAGCCTCAACAGTCTAGATGCTATCCATGTCAATGCCTATTTGTGTTCGGATGTCTACATTCCTCACCCGATCCATCCTCATTACTCCGCAACACCTTCTCCAATAATTCATCCCCATAGCTCTGATTTTTCACTCATGCTTTTTATATATGACCTAAAGTTCTTCTCGATATACGGCATTACTTTTTACTTCCTTTTACTACTATAAAGGAAGTATTGGATTCACCCCAAAAATTCGAAATTGAGTTTTCAACAGATCTTCACGTTTTAGAATCCCCTGATCCCAAAAAACATATTTTTTTTCATTGGTCTGTCTGTCTGTCTGTCTGTGTGTCTGTCTGTGTGTCTGTGAACAGAATATCTCAAAAACGAAAAGAGGTATGGCATTGAAACTTCATATATAAGTTTTGTGTACTATGTAGATGAGACAGCTAGCTTTTTAAGAAAATCGCATAACCGGAAGTAGGTGTTTACTCTTGTGATTTTTCAGTTTTTTTCGATTTTTTCAAAAACGGCTCTAACGATTTTTTTAAATTTTACATTTTTCTTACATTTTTAATGTGTATTGATGTGAAATAGGTGATTTTCCAGTTGAATACTTCTAAAGTGGGTTTCTTTTGTTTTTTTTCTATTTTTTTTTATTAACTCCTATTTTAAATAAAACACCCGGTATATTATTACATTTTTGAATTCACCTTAAAATTCTAGAGAAAATTTGTCTCTTCAACTAACACTCGATTTTGTACCGTTTTTGTAGAATTTGTAATTTTTGAAAATTTTTAACAAATGGTTAAAAATTAAAAATGAAATTTTTGACTAATTATAAGATCACTGTAAAAGGAAGTTGTGTGAGTGTATCACACCAGATTTTTATAATTATATTATACATTTTTATTTTAGTATTTTTTGTTATGCGAGTACTCTATAAGACACTGTTCACTTTTTGGGTGTTTTCCTTTGTGCTGCGTCCGTGGTCAACTATTTTTACGCCTAGATATTTATATCAATTACTATTCCTGATTATTTCAGAGTTTAGGATTAGGATTCCTCCTCTACCGCCTGTGACAATATATTCTGTTTAAGAAGGATTAATTCCAAGTCCTCAGGCTGTATATTCTTCATTAAGTTTTCACAACTGTAATAAATATCGTTTTATATTCAGCCATAATAATCTGATCATCCGCAAAGTGTAATGTGTACACCTTCCGTGCCTCATTCATTTTCTTAAATTCTCCTAACTTCTTTTCCTTTTCATCTGATTATGACTACCCGGTGGTTCGTAGTTATGGAGCTATAGTGTTTAAGCTTTAATTATTTTCGTTGCAGTTATATGAACGACTTATAAACACTCAAATACTTAATGGACGCGAAGACTGCTTTTATTAAAGTACTGAGCACTTGTCAATTACACTTAGTATGCTTAGAAACATTTTTATTCTTGTTTCTAACACATCAGTGCATCAGCTTTTAATTTTGGGGAGAGCACGCAAAATGTCTTTGCCTTGCAACAATTACATTGGAAATTTTTTACAATTTATATACGTTAAATATTGTTAAATGCTTTTTTGTTCCTAGTCTGGCATCTCATTCGCTGATAGCAATTTACCATGTTTCAAAATGTATTAAATTTTAATTTTACAAATTATTTTCTTCTGCCTTATTTGAACTAAGGCTTTAAATTTCTCGTAAAATTGCCTACGTTTCAATACTAAATATAGCCTACTTTAAAAAATTATTGACAAAGTTTAACAAATGCTATTAAAACGTTTCAGCTAATTAACCATTTTAAACTGTAGCAACAGATGTTGTTAGCTGCCTTTCGGTCTATTTTAAACTTGAGCAGGCGGCGACGGAGTTTTGCCTGATATTCTGTGGGCCTTCGGGCTTATTTCGTTTCGGCGCGGCGGCCGGGCCTTTTAAAATTGTCCCGTTTCGGTGGGCTATTTCCTGAATGCCTTCTTCGGGTGCGAGCGGTACTTTTTTATTGGAGGCTTGGCGTTGCTGGCCAGATTTGTTTTTATGGGGCTATTGCCAAACGCTGTTTTAAAGATTTACCTATTTCGGTTGGCCTTAATTTTGCTAGCTGAAGGCTGCGTTTGCGAATTCTGTTGTTTCTTTATCAAACCGCTTGTTTGTTTTTCTGTTCCGTGAAAAAAAAAAATTCTTTAGGTGTGGAGTTCGTTGAAGAAGCTTTAGCTGAAGCTCCTTCTGATTTGTTGCTTTGGACGCCACTGGGTGTTGCTGAACCATTCCCAGAAATGGTGTTGATGCTGCTGATAGACTCGCACGGCAGTGTGTCATCTATCGTTGTGTCGTCTTCTTCAGGAGTGCTCCTGTCCTTCGTTTTCACCAGGTGGGATATCTTCGTCCTTAGGTATCCACCAGAGGAAAGCCACACGTTAAATGGGCGCCAATTAACACAACTGCCCCACGTTGGTTGCCAATTAACACAACTCGCTACAGGCCTCACACTTGAGGGCGTGGCGAAAGTTAAGAATGGCTTTTTTAAGGCCATTACCAACCTAGCTCATGGTAGGGATGTCAACGAAATGCGACGATTGGAGCTCCTGTAGATAGATCATGTTTATGCATTCGTTTATTTACACTTAAAATTAATATATACCATGTTATAAAATTAACTTAGAGATAAAGATATAGAATAAGCTATGCAATGCGCATGGCCCGGTGCAGGGCATCTCCATGGGCGAGAAGCGGATGGGCCTGAATCCAAAAAACATGTTTTTGTTTATTGGTCTGTGTGTCTGTCTGTCTGTATGTCTGTCTGTCTGTCTGTCTGTGTGTCTGTGAACAGCATATCTTAAAACGAGAAGAGTTATGACGTTGAAACTTCATATATACGTTTTGTGTACTAGCTAGATGCGACAGCAAGCTTTTGAAGAAAATCGCATTAGCGGAAGTATGGTGTGTACTCTTGTAATTTTTCAGTTTTTCCGATTTTTCAAAAATGGCCTAACTTTTTTTTTCAAACTTTACATTTTTATTACATTTTTAATGTGTATTGATGTGAGATTTTCTAGTTGAATACCTCTAAAATGTTTTTTTTTCTAGTTTTTTTATTAACTCTTATTTTAAATAGAACACCCGGTATGTTATTACATTTTTGAATTTATGTTAAAATTTTAGAGAAAATTTGTCTCTTAAACTAACGCTCTATTTTGTACGGTTTCTGTGGAATTTGTAATTTTTGAAAATGTTTGACGAATGTTTAAAAATTAAAAATCAAATTTTTGGCTAATTATAAGATCGCTGTAAAACAAAGTTATGTGCGTTTATCACACCAAATTTTTAGAGATATCTTCTTCTTCTCTTATTATTTTGCATTTTGGCGTGGGATTTAGGACTGTGGCATCCATAAATGAAAGGCGGCTAGCGTCCTGGGTAGCTCAAACCCCTAGCAGTAAATGGTATGGATAAGGACTAGGCGGCGGTCCTTGAGGTTAAAAGAATGCATATAATAATTTGGAAAAACAAACGGGCGCCAGTCGTTCACCACGACCAAAAAGAAGATCTAGTTAACAGTCGAAAACGAGAGAAAGGGGCAGACTTATTTTCCTCAAAATGAGAAATTAGGCTTCTAACGCCGAAATTAAAAAACGCCGTTACATGACTGTGTTTTCTTTATTCTATTTCTTTTTTTATTTTCTATTTCTTGCTAATATTTTTATCTCATTGAGCGTTTTCCCTTACTCTTCCTATATCTGCTATTTATTGCATCCAGGTGTTCCTAGGTCCTCCCCTTCTGCTTCGTGCTTCTATCACTTTTCTTTATGTTCTCTATGGATTCATCTTCAATAGGTGTGCTTACTAGTTTAGTTGTTTTTTTCTATCTTCTTCTGTGTTGTCTCTTGATATAACATCTTTCTTATTTATTCATTCCGTATTAAGTCCCATTTTGTCTTAACCGATATGTTTCTCACATTTTTCATTGCTATGACTATTATTTTGTTCTCATGCTTTTTCTAAAGTGTCCAGTCTTTGCTGGCGTATAGGACCGTTAGCACTGTAACGGAATTATATACGATCAATTCCAGGTTTTTGTCTGCCTCGTTGTTGCTTAGTATCGATCTGTTTAGTACGTAGTAAATAGTGTTTCTCTTTCTCGCTCTATTTGTAAATTCTGCCTCTATTTTCCATTCTCGATTGTTATGCTTCCCAAATATTCATACGTTGTAACACTTTCTAAGCTGATCCATTAGTATTTTATTTCTCTATTTTGATATTACTCTTGTTTCTTATTTACCATCACGGTTTTACGTTTATCGGCATTCACTTTAATTTTCATCTTCTCTGTTTTTTCCAAGCATAGGTCTACTAATTTCTGAATTTTACTTCCTTTTACAATAAAGAAAGTACTGGATTCACCCCAAAAATGAGAAGTTGAGTTTTCAACAGAAATTCACGTTTTAGAGTCCCTTGAACCCAAAAAACATGTTTTTTTGATTGGTCTGTCTGTTAGTCTATGTGTCTGTCTGTCTGTCTATCTGTCTGTCTGTGTGTAAACAGAATATCTCAAAAACGAAAAGAAACATGGTGTTGAAACTTTATATATAAGTTTTGGGTACTATCCACATGCGACAGCAAGCTTTTGGAGAAAATCGCATAACCGGAAGGATGGTGTTTACTCTTGTGATTTTCATTTTTTTTTCGATTTTCCAAAAACGTTTCTAACGAGTTTTTTCAAACTACATTTTTATTACATCTTTAATGTGTATTGATGTGATATAGCTTATTTTCAAGTTGAATACTTCTCAAATGGGTTTCTTTTGTTATTTTTTTCTTTTTTATTAACTATAAAATTGAACACCCGGTATATTATTACATTTTTGAATTCAGCTTAAAATTTTAGAGAAATTTTTTCTCTTCAACTAACGCTCCGCTTTGTACCGCTTTTGTAGAATTTGCAACAATTTTGACAAATGCTTAAAAATTAAAAATCTAATTTTTGGGCTATAAAAGGAAGTTGTGTGAGTGTATCACACCAGCTTTTTTAATATTCCGTTCCGTATAAGTAAATGAACTGCAAGTGGGTGTTGACGGTCGGTCTTGGGGGTTTGTTAAGTGTCGTTGTAAGCAAAAAGTTTCTGTTTTATCGCAAAGTTGGCAGGTTCGATTATCGCCTCGTGTCTTTTCGGGCAGTTGCTTAGAAGTGACCACCTGCAGCTTTGTTGGACGTCGAGTTCAGCCACATGGGCTCCTTAAGGTACCGCATTTTTATAATAGTTTCATAGTGCCTAGATTACAGTGAAAGCAGTGATTTATTGAAGTATCGGCATTTTGCGAAACGTTGCTGTCAATTTAGAATTTACCGTTTGAACTATTATAGCTGTCAGTAAGCTGAATCGAACATTTACCGTCAGTCTTAATGTTTATGTTTAGCCTAACGTCGTGGCGATTAAAGTATTTACTGCCACGTTTATTTGTTGACTTTCAAGATTAATTGTTTATGAGCCATGCCCTTGAATACTTAATGTTGTTACCGTTTGCCAATCATTTAAATTATTTGTCAGCGAGTTTACAGCTCATATCTGGTTTACACATTACGTAATTTAATTTTAACCCCTTGCTAATCCATTTCGTTACATTTAATTACTACACAAATGTTTATTTATATATTTTTAATATAGTTTATGTTTATTTAGCTGTGTTTTTCTCTTTGATTTTTATGATATTTGCATGCGATTTTGTGTGTTTTCTTGTGTAAAAGAAGTTTAGAAAGCTGCACAAGAGTTTCTCTGCAAGATAAGTTTAACGCCGTTGTTCGTGGTTTCGTCGACCAAGCACTGCCAAGGTTGAAGTTAAGAAGGTGTAACAATTTACTTCCACTTTTCTCAGTGGGTTCATCTGTGTATTTCTCCTATTATGAAAGTGGTGGCGCTTTGGCATCTAACATTTGCTTTTCTTTTAATAGGCCATTGCCCTGAGTAGTATTTATTTAGATAATTAATGTCATGTCGTAAAGTCCCGTTTATGTGGTAACAAACTGGCGCCCTTGTCGTAAAGTAGTTTTTACGCTGTAACAATTTTTCGTCTCTTTTCCAATATCAATTCTATAACTTTGTGCTTCCAATTTGTGTAATTCCTTATCACTCTTATCAGTCTCCTCTTGCTGTTCCTTTCTTCTGTCTTCATCTTTTAATTTATTTATTACCACCTGATGATATATATGGCGTCATGCGTCATGCAGAATTGATGTCTTCTAAATCTCTATTGTTTATCGTTTGAGATAAGTTGTAACAATTTTTGAGCTATAATTTTTTAGTTTATAATCGTAGCATGATGATAAGAGGGTTGAATCGTCTAAAGCTACTTAACTCCTTTTTAGTGACTGAAATAACAATACTCGTCTTCCACTCTTTGGAAACTCGTGCTTAAATAACTATTTGTTTGATGGGATGTGATATCCTTTCTTTTCATGATTGTGTTCTTTAATGTATTTTCCCTTTCTTGATTTTATCAGCCGCAGACAATCTTCTATTCTTTAGACTTCTTTACTTCCACTACTAATCGTTAATAGTTGTTGCCCAGTTCCACTTACTTTCTGGCTAGTTGTCTGGTTACTCTAGGGTTTTCTTCATTTGGTTTCGGATCATTCTCCGTATTTGTTTTTGTGGTCCATCAAAATCTCTTTTTAGGTCTTTGGTATATCAGTCCGAGTAGTATTCCTTAATCCTTGTTACTTTCGCATTAACCTCATTCCGTATTCGTTTGTCTTTTTAAAATTATTGGCTTGTTTTTCGACTTATATGACATATGCTTTCGTTTTTATGATTATCTAATGTTAACCCTAATTTTTGCCTTTTACACAATCCAAAATTGTAATTAGCCTAGTAGGAGAGTTGTTTAACTCTAAATATAGTGAATAGAGATGTTCCTGTTCATATTCGTGCGCTCTAAATATAAAACTCATCAAACTCAGGAGGTTACTCAACATTCCATCGACCACAGTGTAAAAGTAACTACACACTATTTTCAAAACTATGTTTTTCTAGACGTGTAGGGATTGAGTAGTTGCTCTTGTTATAATTTATCTCATTTCATAGAGTTGTAGAGTCGCTTATTTTTCATTATAAGATCTATTGATAAAATATTTATGTTATTAATTTAGATAGTGGTGTTAATATTTACATGACGCTATATTACGAACAATTTGATAAATAACTACACACTCCACGCGTATTAAGAAGGTAAATCAGGAGATCATTTCTATTTTCTCAGTAAGTAAAAGTAAATATAGCAGATGTCAATACAGGCTAACTAGTTACATACAAGTAGACCCAAAGAAAATGATGGATCAGGATAATGTCAATGAAAATGCGTCATTTTGAAGATGCCAACTGATTAATCATTATGAATTACGACATAAAAAGCAATATTTATGTTTCGACATATGACGTCCCTAAAATGTATTAGCCTTCCCTGATGACCCTGATTGTAGTTTCAAAAATGTTAAATCTTCCCGTAACAGTTAACTGAACATTCGCTAATTTAACAACAGGACTATTCTTTAATATGTCAAAGGTTTACTTATTTCTGTAAACTGCATTCAAAGTTTTTGTTGCGCAACTGTTCCATTAACGTTAATTTTTTATGCAATCGCAGTTTTTTTTATTAATTGACCTATAACCAGAAAGTGGCCATTATAAACACATAGCAAATTCTAATAAAAGAATTGCTATTTTTAATTTAGATTTAAATAAACCATAAATGTTATTTGCAGTTGAGCTTTATCATTTGCTTTTATCTATACAAAAATCCGTACACTAATTAAACTAAATAAATGCAAATATCATTGTTTTGCATCCCATTTAGTTGTAACCTTTTCTTTGGCAAACAAGTTAAATTAAAAAAACTTAATTTTTGAAGAAGTTGACGCATTAGCGACTTGAACCAGTTTCAGAATCATCTCAGATTCTCAAGAATTCTTCTTAAGAAAAAAATAAATATTTACACGGATCTAAAGAAATTTATATTAGCTAGATGCGACGGAATAAAAGAGTAACACAGTTAACCAGAATTTTTTTATTTAAATAATACTGTTCCAATAAAGAGTTTTGTTACTGTGTATGTATAATAGGTCATATACTGCCGGTTATTAACAATAGCGCACCTGACCTTATCTTTAATAAGAGCAGACTAATTGCTAATACATGAAACATTACTTTAGTTTAGATATATAGCACGAACTAACTCATAGGCTCGTGATTTAAAAAAAATATTCTGTAGAACTTTAAAACATCCATAGCAACATATTTCCTGTTCATTCAATTCATGCTACGGTAAAAATTGTTTTATATAAATACTTGTATCAGCAATGACATAAGATAAGGACAAGCAGGTTATCAATATTATCATATAAAATTGGTGTTCTTGTTGAAGATTATCATTATTATCTTTATCAAACATTCGTAAAAATAAATATGACTGTATATCGCACTCAACGGGTCTGTAGGGCAGATTAATATATGAAAAGTTATTAAAATCAATTATTGATTCTTCCAAATCTCGCTTTGATCACGTAAAAATCGTTGGAAAATAATGCAATTATCATTGCTCAATAAATGCCAGGTATAGAACGGCTAATAGATATTTCAACATCTTGTAAAATTAGCCTCTTAATGTCCGACAATGAAATAAAACTCACACATATGCCATATAGTCAATATCACAACTGCAACCTATATGTTTGCTTCCAATCTATTAGGAAAACCAAATCAGGTAAAAAAGAACAATTATATATTTTAGAAGCTTTGAGCAACATTACATGTGAAATACAGTCCAAAAGTAGATGCAAGATTTACGTTCGATTCACGTTGACTTATGCCATTAAGATCAGACGAGGTAACATTGGAATGAAGAGAGTGACGAATATATGCTTTGAACATTTTTTTATATTAATTCCGTATTATACATTTGTCTATAGGGTTTGAATTATTATTATAGTTAAACGAGAGCGTGTGGCCGGCTGGTAAAGCGTTTGCGTTTGCAGTCGGTAGGTAGTGAGTTCAAACTCCACACCCGGACATGGTAGCATCGAACGCTCTGCGACCATCATTCCAATACCTTTGTTGGTCGCGAACCCTGGAAAGCGCATTCTTCTTACTATTTCAACCGGATAGGTTAGCCATCTTTCCGGGCTGCTGCCGAAGAAGACTTATAAAACCGCACTTTGTGCAGAAATATCAGGCTATATTAAAAGAAGAAGAAAACAAGGTCATATATAATAATCCACATACAATATGTTTCTGTCTTAATTCTTATCTTAAAGATTCTCGTACGGAGTCAGTAGGACTTATTATATCAAAATTGCATATAATAGTGCTAACACTTTATGAGCACAGTTGGTGTCTAAACTGCATGGTAATCCGTATGCCTACATTTATTCTTCTCAAAGCTATTGTATTAGAAATCCTTTTACCAAGCCAGAATGATTTATGAAAGCAAATACGTACGTAATACAAATCACAGCTATGCTCATAGCTGCAGGTATCTAAGACATGACATAGTCTACGTATGCTAAAGACATACGATCCGGCAATGCACGTCATTACCTCGAATATGAGGTCCAACAATTGGAATTTAATGATGAAGTAGTATAGACAACCCATTATACTCCTATACATACGTCTACACAAAATAACATGTTACATAATAAAACGATAATTACGACCAAAACAAGTCCGCTCAAGAAAGCTAGGGCGTCGCTTGACTGAAATGGAAAAGCTAAAAATCGAAAATTTTGATTACTGGTAAAGCGTTACGTAACAAAAACTACACGGCTAGAATACAGTCGAGACAGAGAGGGTGAAACGGTACGCTGGCTTTAGGAAAATTAAATACAAGGTATTATCAGTGTACACTGTACATACATCAAACAAGTAGATACTAGAGTACCTATATAAGATAAGAGTAAAGCAAACGATGACATTTGGGGATCCAAAAAAATGACGTTTCTCGGAAATGCCATAGTTAACTACGTTACTTTGTTATTGTGTAGTTGCACATTTATTAATTAAAGTTCCACTTTTATGAAATGCATTGATACAACACAAGCAAAATTTATACAATTTAAGTCATATACAATATTATATTAGAAATTTGATATTGTTTATTCAAATTTAAACTACAGTTACGACTTTTGTTGGAACACTTACACTTACATATGCCACTTAATACGTTAAAGAGATACGTTCTAAAATTCAAAGCAATAATAAATGAAATGATAAAAAAAAGTATATAAACGCGTAATTAAAGTAACTGCATGTCTTATGTACGTATTAGAAAATGCAAATAATAGAATAGAGACAAACATGTGAAGCATCTGCTAAGAAATATATTTTTATTCTTTTTTGAATCAATTGTTAATGAAATTGACTATTTTGCAACATTTTTCGGCAATAATTTCTAAATTTCTCCACATGCCTTGATTGCAAGAGCCCATGTCTGATGTTACAGAAACTTGTGTTTGTAGCATGTTTCACAATATTAATTAAAATATCCGCGACTATTGAACTGTTAGTGCTTTCTGACGTAAAGTAGTAAGCCAACGTTTGCTTCCAACTGGTGATATCCCCTACAAATAATAAAAGGGTGTATATTAAAAACGTAGTATTTTATATATCTAACACGGAAACTAAAGTTTTAGAAGCTAAACGATTGTTGTGATTTGGCAATGTTACACCTTCCTTAAAAGAATTAGTGGCCACACAAAAGTCCATACTCTTTCTTATTTCATCTAAAGTAAGAATGCAGTCTTTTTAAAAAATTGTGTTATAGTTTGCAATTTTAATCTTTAATAAAGTAAAGACATTGTTAAAATGTTAGGTTGAAAATTTAAATGCTGCAAATGAAAATGTGATGTGCAAATAGACGGAAATGGAAGTCCTGTTTTTCTAAAATTATTATACCCAGTTTGTACCTACACATGAAAATCTCAGCCGACATTTCTAAGGTTTCATTGGAATATTTGCTACACTTATTTTTGGTAGTTGTTAATGTTTGAATTTGATCATTGGTAAGTCTTCTATTATATTTGTTTACAACAATTATTCTTTCTTTTTGTCTCACAAAAAAGACGGTTTAATTTTCTGTTATTTCGTCGCAATTTAATGTATTGTACTAGCAGAGATTTATTATTTAAAAATAGAAGAGGTAACAGAAGCAATACAGAAATTAAAAAATGGAAAAACACCAGGGTACGATAAAATTACCACAGAAATGATGAAAAATATGGGGAATACAGGAACACAAACATTTTTGAAAATATGCAACAGTATATCGAAAGAAGAACAAATACCAGAAGACTGGAAGGTGGCCTTAATTTTACCCGTACACAAAAAAGGAGACAGAAAGAATTGCAGTAATTACAGAGGCGTAACTCTGCTGAGCACAGCATTAAAGGTTTACGAACAAATAATCAATAAACGATTACAACCAACAGTAGAAAAACTGGACGAAGCGCAAAGTGGTTTTAGAAAGGGCAGAAGCATAGAAGATCACATATTTACAATCAAACAAGTAATACAAAAATCATTTGACCAGCAAAAAAAGGCATACTTCGCATTTATCGACCTGGAAAAAGCGTTCGATACGATACCACGACAAAGACTATGGGAATGCTTATATAGGAAAGGAATTAACAGCAACATTATCAGAACCATTAAGAACATGTATAAAAACAACGTCAATTACATAATCAACGATAACATGAGATCAGAACCGTTTTCTACAAAAGAGGGACTACGACAGGGAGGAGGGCTGAGCCCTGTACTCTTCATAATATACATGGACGAAATAATAAAGAAATGTACATCCGAAGCGAAAAAATTGCAAATAGGATATAGAAACCTAAACACAGTAAATATATCAGAGGGAGCCTTCGCAGACGACATAGTAATAATGACAGGAAGCAAAAAAGACTTGCAGAAGAACCTGGAGGTATGGAATACAACATTAAAAAACAACGGAATGAAACTGAACAAAGAGAAGACAAAGGTCATGGCAACTAGAAACGAACAAGAGGAACTGAACATAACAATAGATGAAGTAAAGATACAACAAGTAAATACATTTCAATATCTAGGAGTAAGCATACAAGACGACGGAAAACAGGACATAGAAATAAACAATAGAATAGACAAAGCAATGAAACTCTACCATGCCATGAACAACAGCTTCATAAGTAAAAAAGAAGTAACGCAAAAAACCAAAATAAAAGTCTTTAAAACAATCTTCAGACCAATTCTAACGTTCGGGTGCGAAACTTGGGTTCTGACAAGAAATCAAAAGAGTAAAATACAAGCCATCGAAATGAAGTACCTACGGAGAGTAAAAGGAGTCACAAGAGAACACAGAATCAGAAATGTACAAATTAGGGAAGAACTAGAAACACAGTCAACACTAGAGTATATCGAAACAAGACAACTAAGTTGGTGGGGCCATCTACAAAGGATGAACCACAATAGACAAGTCAAACAAGTATGGGAGGCCAAAATACTATTAAGAAGAAACCGAGGAAGGCCACGACAGACATGGGATGGAGTTATTGGAGAAATACTGAAGAAAAAAGGAAAAACCTGGACCGAAGCAAAAGTGATAGCTAGAAATAAAAAACATTGGTGGAAATTTGTGCACAGTAAATAAAGTGTAGTGTAAACAAAACACCCGACACCATTCTATGGTAAAAGGGACCTGATTATATATATATATATATATACTAGCAGAGATTTATACATTTTTTGTAATCAAAATGTTTTTAATATTTTTGTTCATCTTCTCTAAACTCACTGATCATTGTCAAAATGCTTTTCACAAATTCTTAGTCTTTTGTAACTACAATGTTCCTTGCTGATCTTGTTTAGCCAAATTCTTTTTCTTAGCCCATCCTTTGGAACACTAGCTAAGTAAACACCATTTTGAAAGTCATGCTAAAACGAAATGACTGAAAATAGGCCAAGGAAAAAAGAAAATTACGTAACTAACAAAATTATGTGCACAAAAACCCTCAAATTTCGCCACTTATTTTACAAATTGATTACGAACGTGTTTTTGCAATTTTGACAAGTTTAATGTCAGCTGAATGTCACCAATTACAATCAAAAACCTGTTGACTACTTCTAAATCGCATCTAGTCTATTGTACATGCATAGGGATCCAACCAATCAAATACTGTTCCTGCATTTGCCGTACTCTAGTAGATACACTCATGCCAAATTTTTAAACCTGTCTAGAGTGCCTGGGACAATAACTCGGAGGGCATTTCTAAGCTTAACTATCACATGGCAGCACAAAATTCTACCAATCAGAGCCAGTTACTAGCTCTGCTCCCAATCATATGTGATCAAGGCCGCCTATATTAAATGTAAAATATAGTCGGCCTTGATGTGATAAAGTAGTGGCGCCATCTGTTAGTACTATCGGAAAGTACCTCCCAGGAGCCATTCAAGATCATCCAAATCGGAATTTTGAAATCAAAGAAACCGACAGTGAGTGTCTCTACTTGTTTGACTTATGTACGTTGGTATTATTTGCCTGGAGAGCCTCAACTTCTCAATCAATACTAACCTCTTCATAAATTGATACAGGGGCGAGAAACGTCACGATACTTCTTGGGGATCATTTGTGTGCATGTGTGCGCGTGTGTGTGTAAATCCATTTGGCAAGAAATATACCTTTATTAAAGCCACTGCCAACTGCTCTTAGATATAAACAAGTACACAGCAATATTATTAACTGTAACCGGCCCATGCAAGAATATTTAACTATTAAATACAAACAAAATTGACCTAGAAGAGGCCAACAATTTGCAATAACTGGATCACGAAGTGCCACTAAAATCTAAATTTAAAATAAGGAGCAGCACACCTAAACAGAACGCACTTCGACGGTACTGTACAATACATGGAACAAAACAAGTAAAATACCTGTGAATCTCGGAGAGAAAGTCTAGCGAATAGCGGTGCTGAACAGTCAGCCCAGAAACCAAAATATTTTGGAAGTGCGGTCGAAGCGAAAACAGCGATGTAGAATAACCAAATCGGAACCAATTTACCTCGGATCGTCGATGGCAGAAAAGAAGGGTAGCTGCTGATCCATCAACGGTGATTTCGAAAAATCTAACCCAATAGAGGGCATGTTTGGAGTTTGAGCAATATGCGTTCGCTTTAGACTGTGCTATGAAAATTGCGCCATCATAAGGAAATGCACTTAATATACAAATAAATACGTATTCAAATTGCAAACGGATATACGAAGTCCTAATGGCTGATTTGAATGCAGTTTAGAGTTCTAGTGTAACACAGTTATTCTGGCGTTCTTTTTTATATTGTTTAAATGTAAATGCCTTTCAGATATAGTTCTCCTATAAATTTTGATTTGTAAATGCGAGTATCCACTAGCTATTGCATGTAAATTATCCATTTTTATTAGCGCTGTTGTGTCTAGGAATTGCTATCCATTCTAGATTTTAATCCTGAATTACTTTATTTTTTGATGTATGTATACTTAAAGGATCAATGTATTTGTATTTATTTTATATTTTACAATCTACATTTATCATTTTTGTATTAACATAAATTATGCTTAAGCCATAACTAGAGCTGACTCTCTTTCCAGAAGTTGCAGTAACTCGATATCATCGGTGAATCTTAAATTGGAAATGTTTCTTCATTATGCCACCTATGCTACTCTTCTAAATCAAGTCGCATGATATACACCATCTAAATGTTGAAGATAATAAGCGGTAACACACAACCATGACGAACACCCTTTCTTACAACACATTCACGCGACTATACCAGGTGGCAATGAGCCTAAGGCCAGGCTTATATCTCCTTTATTTAAAAATAGATTTAGATGAAATTCGATACAGCGATAATAGACATCATTTATGATTGATCAATAACAGTGGACTTTCGGTTTCACCGGAAGTGCTATTAACTTTGACCTTTTAAATGAATCACTCTGATATTTTTTTTTTTTTGAATTACATACGATACATACGATACTCTTAACAAATTTTTATTTTTCCATTAGTTTTTAAGTTTTATTTTTTACCATAGAAGGCCCTGACCGCAGTAACTTATAATAATAGCTATTTCGTCAATTAGATCCATAACAAATCTTTCATAAACGGACAAAATTTGCTAAACATGCTTTTAAGAGTAATTTTTTTAATGTCATCCACCAAGGGACACCATGCCATTAAATCGAAAATTTTGTTACCAATCTAACGATGTATCATGAGCTACTTTATGTACAACTGAAAAATGTTTAATTACTACATTTTTTAAATATGTTTTTAGGATACTGCATTGGTAACTAGCGTTTACATAGTTACAAACGATTCCGGTAGATAAAATTTACCGGCCTAGACCAGTAGTAGTTCTATTACTGTAACTGTGTAAGCGCTAGATACCAATGCAGTATCCTAAAAAATCTTATACGCTACACGACCGGTAGCATTTTTATGGCCTTGCCAAACATACAGGTCTCGCCCTACGGGATCGACCTGTAAAGTATTGGCTCGGCCATGAAAATTTTGCTACAGGTCTAATAACGTAAATAGCTATTGTGTAATACATACGGAAACCTGCCGACACTGACGTATGTAATTTGAGTAGTAGTCTGAAAGACATAACATATAGAGGGCGCTCTATTTAAAAGAATCAAAGTTAATGACATTTCTGGTGAAACCGAAAGTCGACCATTTTGATTATATCTGTCTGTTAATCTCAAATTGTGTTTAAAGTCCTTGTAACAACTTTCATTCAAATCCGTTGATAAGTAAAAGAGGTAACGACATGGTCCTGGTCTCATTGTCTCCCGGTATATTGTCAATTTTAACTATAGCGGAGTTGTCATCTTAAAGTCCGCAAACAACAAACACCAAATGTTTTGGTACGCCCATTTCTCGAAGAATCACTCCAATTCATATTGTCAAAGGATTTGCCAAATATCTAAGAAACATAGATATAGCAATATGTAGCATGCTTTGAATTTTTCTGTATGTTAGAATAGATTCCATTTTTGCTCTGTCGTGGCACATTCTTTCACGATCCCGGCACGTTTTGGTGATATTTTCCAAGAGATACATGACTGATGGCGGGATTGGAGAATATTGAATATAAGGTATTCTGTTGCTAACATGTGGTAACAATGCTAGTAATCTGTAGTGGTATAATAACTGAAGTTTTCTAATCATTGAGTCAAATACCGGATTTCTAGATTTTGGCGTAAGTCATATGAAACTACTTTATTCCAGCCTTTTCGATCAATTTAATTCCTTGACAGTAATACCATCGCATCCAAGAGCTTTATCAATTTTAATAAACCATATTTGTTTTCACATCTCCAACTGAGTTTTTTGTTTACCAGTTCTTGGGTTTGAATTTGCGTCACAACGGATTTACTTTTTTTAACGAGTGTTTGCTGTGGTGATCAGGATATACTTCTAATTTTCTGCAAATACCTCTAATGTATTTCTATCCTGTAGATTGGACTGTATGATCTACACATAAAGTGTTTAGTACTTTTCATTCCTTAATAGCAATGAGAGTATTCGGTCCAAGTCAGAGTTGTTTTACGGGTTTTAGGTTTAAGGCTGTATAAGGCTCTCTAATAATTTCTGTAATACTTTCTTTTAGAGAGTTCCACAAACTGTTGGGATAATAAGTGGCATTCCATTTTCCAGACGCTCTACGATTTTGATTTTAGAAGTTAACTGTGTTTGTCATTTTCGGAAGTAGTTTCTTCGTGTATCAGTTAAAAGTCGTTCGATAGGTCAGTGGAGTAGAGAGAGGTAGTTCTGCATTTTTGCTCCCTGCACTTCAACTCTGCGGCGTTAACCTTGGGCCAAACCCCTCTGGAACAAAACAGTACAGATGCATTCATGCGCATTATCATCTAATCTGCCCGGCGACGTCCCGCTGCCATACAAAATAAAACATTACTTACATGAGATAACGAAACTACACTTACGATTCCCCATGGCCTAAGAACCCTAGAGTTGCGATGAATACACATTGAGTAAAACAAGCCAAAACGAATCTTAAACTATTCGCTGAAGGCGATTTTGATACCTTAATTTTATTATAATTTGCTGGTAAACATTTAGATCATGCAAAATTCAATATACTGCAAGTTACATAAGATCATAATTCTTAGTCGAAAACTTCCAACAAACAGTGTCCATTAGATCCGTTTCTCATTCGGGGTTTGTTTCACAGCCAGCGGAAAAATAATCCGAGCAGGAGCAAATAAAAAGGGTCGCTATTTCGAACAGGCGGAGCGAGAGCGATGGGAATGACTCACTAGTCCCGGTTTGTTAATTCGACAATGTCGAAACGCCAACTTGGTTGGAATTCAGAAATCGGAAAGCGTTATCTGCTAACAAACTTCAATCCACTTTACTTGCCAGAGTGCTGAAGACTGTTCGAACCGATCGCAGCGCTTTGCGGAAACTTTAAAAGTAGCCTAATTATTGTAAAATCGGGAATCCAGAAACGCAGTAACACGTTAGCATAATGAGATTGCCTAACATTATCTTAGGTCAAGTTATTTAGGACTAACTGATTTCCATATACATTTCGCAACAAGTATTGCAGTTGTTCACTAATTATTTTATTATGTTAACCATTGTATTTGTCTTGATCTAGAAATTTAATTGCATCAGCTTAAACCTGCTTGGAAGTGATAACAATAAAAATTACAGAATAAAATGCTTCGAAAAGTACGAAATATAGTTCATGTCCCACCCAACCCTCGCCCCCTCCCCTTAATATCCTCTACCTGCTACATATAGGCTTGGAGTTAAGTAGTCTGTTGTAGTCATTGTAAAACAAAACTCTAATGTCTAGATTCCCTAAGCTAATAGCTAGATTTAATTTATGTGGAAGGTGATTCACAAGTGCACTTCAAAGAGAACTATTTCTGTAGCTTCTTAGTAATCTACATCTCACGTAAATCATTTTATGACAAAACATAAACCTTTTATACCGTCACCAACTTGACACTGTTTTGTTTCATGAAAATTTTCTAGTTTGAAATTGAAAAGATATCGTGAAAATATGTTCTGCTCATGAATAATAGAATGCTACAAAAAAGTTTTATTGGTAATTATACGAGTAGGTTCTGCTTTTAGCTACTGTATCCTAGAGAAATATATATCTATGCATATAGAAGATGTCAATATAATTTTTTGATACTAATTACTATTTCCTATTAATATTATTCCGAAGATTTATTGTATCAGAACTGACTGTTACTGTGAGTGTCACAAAGAGATGTATGTAGTAGATATCAATTTACAATTTTGCAGTGGCAGACCAATAAATAAAAAAAGGAGCAAAATACATTGTCTCTTATAGGCATTCTGTTCTACTATAGCTTCCTTCAGGAGAAAAAATTTGAGAATTTATTAGGTATACAAAATAATTTATTAACTAAACTATAGAAATATCTGCACAAGATCTAAACATTTCTTGAGGTCCACAGCCCAGTGCGCTGGTTCCATCTTCACAAGTGCCCCACGAGTTTCCTGAACAAAATATTTAAACATTTAAAAGTCTCTTTCAACTCTTGATCGTCTTCTGAACTTTTATTTTTGGTTCAAATATCTTATCAAACAGTAATTAAATGTCTAGCTAACAGCTTACCAGTTTTATAAATCCACCGCAGAACACATCGCTTGCATTTGAAACCAGCTGGTAGACGAATGAAGTTGAAGAAGTAGTTTTGTGATGGCTCTATCTTCACCTGCTCCGATCCGTCCACAAACAACAGGGATTGAAAGCATTTTTCTTTTTCGGGCTGTGATGGATCCTTCAGCTCGCATAAACTAACATGTTTACTCAGATTAATATTCCATCCACATCCTTATTTGAAAAAAGAATGTGATAAGTACCTGTAGTTAAACCATCCTTTATGGTTGGTGGTTAAGAGAATAGTGACATTGATCACACTTCCTGATGGATATTCAGCTACGATCTTTCCTTCGCCATAGGTTCCTGTGTTTTCATTATCGCGAGGAATTGCATCTAAATAGTTGTCACCACAAACCCCGCACTTTCCTTCATTTACACCCCATTGAATCTATTTTGAAAATCATTAAAACTTTCTAACACTCCAATAGGGAAACAATAAATATTCTCTGTATACGAATTCGATATCAACAGAATAATGTTCAGCACTTACCCCAAATCCCCCACAGAAATTTTCGTTATCATTGTAATTGATAGGAGCGGTAGAATCGAACCTCCACAAGGAACTTCTGTTTGGTGGATCTAGCATCATTCCATGCCCGGACACTTCTAGGGCAGCTGCAATAGCAACCAAAATGGTTAAGACGGATTTAAGCAGAACCATTGTTTAATATGCTTGGGAGTCGCCTAAGCAACAGATTTTTGCCAAGTGTCTATAACACAGGCGAAATTCCCATTTTATACCTCCCATGTTTACCAAGATCTTGGATTATCAAAATTATTAAGCGACGTTCTTCGAAAAACATTCGTTTTCTGCTACAATGTGTAACATCTTCAAGTGTTTTATTTGTAGATCTTGAGTATATCTTACGCATCATTTTGTTATCGATCGCTTTTTTTGGGTATTTAAACAACAGTTTAGTTGATGTTGGAAAAGATAGGATCTTTATGCCACATTTTAAACTCATGTAAATAGTCATAACATAAATCATCGCAATGGCCACATAGGTAAAACCATGTGTAATGATTATAGGCAAACCATAATCTCCCAAGATAAAGTACGGAAGTGATTCATAAAATTACTGAATATTAAAATCAAGAATATCTTCTAAATTTTAAACGTATTGCATCGGTAGCCAACTGGTAATATACGAGTACCTATTGAACAAAAGCTCTGTACATTCGGTGTAATCATAGTGAAAGTGTTCAATGCCTTAAAAAATTAGTCTTCAACCTTTCAAATACGATTTCCATTGCAGTTTTGTTATCCTCCGATGTTACTTTAAGTTTGAAAGTTTATAAGTGTATAACTTTAACTATCAGTAATTCTACAGTGCAAATAACTATTGTTATTAATTTGTTTATAAAAAAAAATAAGTGCAAACAAGTTGAGCATTTTATTAGTTATTCTGTCCTTTTTATATTTTATCATATAGACTTGGAAATGTTTGAAATGGATTCACTGTGATGTTTTTACTTTCTTTTACAATAAAGGAAGTATTGGATTCACCTCAAAAATTCGAAATTGGGTTTTCAACAGATCTTCACGCGTTAGAGTCCCCTGAAATCAAAAAAGATGTTTTTGTTCATTGTTCTCTGTGTCTGTGAACAGAATATCTCAAAAACGAAAAGAAGTATGGCGTTGAAACTTCATATATAAGTTTTGTGTACTATCTAGATGCGACAACAAGCTTTTGAAGAAAATCGCATAACCGGAAGTATGGTGTTTACTCTTGTAATTTTTCAGTTTTTTTATCTTTGCGGCTCAAACAATTTTGTTTAAACTTTACATTTTTATTACATTTTTAATGTGTATTGATGTGAGATAGGTGATTTTCCAGTTGAATATCTCTGAAATGGATTTTGTTTTTAAATTAACTGCTATTTTAAATAGAACACCCGGTATATTGTTACATTTTTGAATTCAGCTTAAAATTCTAAAGAAAATTTGTCTCCTGAACTAATGCTCTATTTTGTACGGTTTCTGTAGAATTTGTAATTTTTGACAAATTCTTAAAAAATAAAAATCAAATTATTGGCTAATTATAAGATCACTGAAAAAGGAAGTTGTGTGCGTCTATGACAACAGATGTTTTCTGTTAAAATAAAATATATATATGTACTTATACAGATTGTCTGCAGGTACTAGGTACACACATTAACTTGATACATAGACGGTTTGTTTGTTTGACAGCACTTCGGGAATCTAACTCGAGTTTTTCTCGAATAGTTCTGGTGGCCCGAATATTCCGAGGGCGGAGCTCTCGGCAGCTGAGCCGCGGGATCGGGTTGGAAGGTCGGGATAATTTCACTCTTTGAGTTCGACGGAGCAATTTGGTTTTATATGTGGTTGATCTCCCTCTCCGAAGAGAGTACCAAAAAAAAGAAAATGCCCGCGGGACGATCTGTCGTGTCGTTCGCGCATAACGGCGAGCTTTTATAAAGTTGAAAATGCGAAATTTTAAATGCCCATAATATTGTATTATGACTAATTCGCATTTAAAATAGGAGCAAAACGTTACAACACAAACCCGTTTAGCGTTTAAATCTCCCCCTGGGGTTGTTTTGAACGCTAAAGCTTTCGCCGAAACCTCGAACTTTAGCTGTTAAATAAGTCCGCTAAATTGTTTTGTTACATTACAGATAGCTGCCTTCTTTACTGGTCCCGGAGAAATTTTGATAAACCAGTTGCAAGCGTCCAACTTCACAGTACTCATGAATTGGTTACCTATTCACCAGGCCCGAAAAAGCGATGAATTTGTAACTTATGTATATAAATTGTGCAATCTTTACGGAAACTTATTTTATGTATTTATAAGATTAATAAAATTATTTATATCTTCTCTCTTATTTATTTGCGTTTACTTGAATTTTTAAACGAACACTGGCTCTCTGTAGCTACCCTTATAAAGGGCGAATAATCTTGCCTTGCGATTTGACAAAATTTGAGTGAACAGTAATTTGTAAACCTAAAAATATGATAAAAAGATTACAATAATACTTCCTTCTGCTTTTATATGAGGGAATCAAAACGAAATAAACTAAAAGATAGACAAATGCCACCCTAAAATTAAGAAATCCGAGAATTTAACTAAATGTAGAAAAGACAAGACACCGGAATCACGGCAATACTAAATAAAGCTACCTACGGGACACCAAAAATAGTCGGATAATAACTAATAACATAGCTAATCATCCTAAAAAAAGATGAATAAATCCGAATCTATACAAAACTAACCACCCCAAAAATAAAATTATATAACCCTTGTAGGGTCTTCTTATGGTTACTTGGTTGGATGCCAATGGCATTTTTATGTACAGCAAAATCAATGAGACCTTATCAATAGTTTTTGATAGAATTGCAAAATTTAGAAAATATTATTTTTGCATTTTATATGGTAACTAGCTGAAACCCGCGGCATATGCCGCATTTAAAATGTATGACAAATGTAATAACTTTTGTTGCACTAAAGACAGTTTTAAAAGCACGCTAAAGATTGGCAGTAAGGAAAAGTTCCAAAAAATATATTTTCAAATGGAAAGTCTCTGGAAAGGAAACGCTCGTCTCTGGAAGGCGTCCTAATTAATACGACGTTGTTGGATGCAGTAAAAAAAAATCAGGAAAGAATTAATACTCTTATGAGATTATATGTGAGAATTATTTGTGCCACCGAAATAATTTTCAGCTGCTTGCAATCTGTGTTTCTTTTCAGGTTTAATCCGTTGAGGCGTTGAGCGTCATAAAAATATAAATGCGGTAACTCAAGTCTCCAGTTACGCCGTTACTGTTATTGTTAAATAACTCGATTAATTATTATTTCTTTGTCATTTTAAACTGGCATTATTATTATTATCTCTATAATAGCAACCATAAGTAACTGTTTATAATGTTTATATGCTAGAGAGTTGTTCTTAAATCGCTAGTGAATTAATAGTAGATTGTTCTACAAATTAAGAAAAGTGAGAGTTTTCCGGCGAATGTAAAAGTTTTACGTGAGCATGGAAGAATAACTTTTCCAATGTGTTGAACATGCAATGTTTCCGTGTAATTGACAAAAATATCTTTTTAAATAATTTTGGTCAACGTATGGAAGCGTAATGTTTACTGTACTGTATAAATACAGAGTCCGGCAACAAAGCGGGGGTGGAAGATATTTCTAAAACGATGAGAGTTACATGAATATTGTGTACATAAAAGTTGTAGGTACGAAAGTGGTGCACATTACTAAAATAGTTTTGATTATACAGGGTGTCGCAAAAAAGTATGGCGAATCAAACTTACTTTTTTTTAAATAGAATGCCCTATATTTGGGTAGCTTAAAAGTTTTGTATTGAAATACTCATCATTTTCAGATAAAGTTGTATGGGTCTAACGTCAACTGTTTTGGAGATATTAACAATTTTATGCAAAAAAATGCTAAACTTCAAGGCGACTGCTTTAAGCGACAGAAAACAATTGAATGAAGGAAAACGTTACCAAAAAATTATGATTTTTGTAAACTATTTTTCAAGTGTAAAATGGTGGATCTGGGTATTAATGTTATATAGGGTGCTCAATATTTGCAAATTTAATAATTTCGATTATTTTTCAAATGGAACGCCCTGTATATTTTTGTATTTTTGAAGAGCCCTTTTAATGAGCTTTCTTTTGATATGTTACTTCATACTTCTAAGTTTAACTGTTTTTCAGATATGCCTGTTTGACCATAAAAACAATTTAAACCCCTTAAGATGCTTTATTTCAAGGGATAAAAACAAACGCCCTTAAAATAGTGATTTAAACGCATGATCTCTCTAAAAATAAAAGCACAAAATCCAGGTTTAGAAAATATAAATTCAATCAGTGTTGATACAGGAAATTATAAACACGAAAAAAAAACGATAAATGCAGGAATAAATTAATTCCACAGTCAAATTAAATCAGATAAAAAAAAGCCAATACACCAAAAGCTTATACGTAATTACACTAAATGTTCAAATAGTTCTCCTTTCCTGCTCTGAGTATTAAAGCTGTACAGAGAATTCATAATCTGCAAATATAATTAGTTTGATTTATTTAAATGGAACACCCTGTATATCCCTGTATTTTTAAAAAGTACTTTTAATGAGCTTTCTTCTTCCACTTCATTTCCTATCTCAAAATTCGGTCGTATTGGTTATTTCTAGTTTTGAGTTCTGGTTCAATTTTTGTATTTTAAGCTTGGTTTTATCTTTTGTTTGAAGAATTCATGTGTTTAAATCATTATTTTAAAGGCGTTTGTTTTTTATCCCTTGAAATAAAGCATCTTAAGGGGTTTAAATTGTTTTTTATGTTTAAACTCGCATATCTGAAAAACAGTTGGAACTTCAGAGGTATGAAGTAACATATCAAAAGAAAGTTCATTAAAAGAGCTCTTCAGAAATACAAAAATATATAGGGCGTTCCATTTGAAAAAAAATCTAAATTAAATTTGCAAATATTGAGCACTCTGTATAACATTAATACCCAGATCCACCATTTTACACTTGAAAGATAGTTTACAAAAATCATAATTTTTTGGTAACGTTTTCCTTCATTCAATTGTTTTCTGTCGCTTACAGCAGCCGCCTGAAGTTCCGCAATTTTTTGCATAAAATTGTTAATATCTCCAAAACAGTTGACGTTAGACCCATACAACTTGATATGAAAATTTCAATACAAAACTTTTAAGCTACCTAATTATACGGCATTCTATTTAAAAAAAGGTAACTTTGATCCGCCACACTTTTTTGAGACACCCTGTATAATCAAAACTATTTTAGTAATATGCACCACCTTAGTACCTACAACTTTTATATACACAATATTTATGCAACTCTCATAGTTTTAGATATATCTTCCACCCCCGCTTCGTTGCCGGACCCTGTATAAATTAACCATTATACATTATAGAATAGAGCTTACTTGAAAATAGATGAATCTGTTATTAATTCATTTAGTTCATTTTTAGGTGAAATCAATATGATTTTGAGCAGTTATGAAAAATATCGAAAAGTCACTTTTTTTAATGTCACCAATGGCAATGTGAAAAAATAATACATTATAAGAAAAAGAAAAGCATAATTTTTTCCAAGATGTGAGTTTGCAGCTCAAGGGCGATGCCAAGCACTACAAATACACAGAGGGAAAAATGGTGTTCTGCCCTGCCGTGTATATACAATTTTTTCAACCGCCAGGATCAGAACCATAAGAAACATATTTTTCGACGACTAACATCGAAAGTAGATTTTTCTCACTGTCATTTGACAACAGAAAGTTGACATTTGCCGCTGAGCGTGCGTTTGCCGAGCGTTTTGGGTTTATCCCACATGTGTTCTATCTGGTTCAGGTCTTGTGAGCAGGCTGGCCAATCCAAAAGTGTAATTCCAACTTCGTTTAGATACTGCAGAGTAATGTTGGCTACGTGTGGCCGTCCATATTTTGCATTAAACGGAAGTTGTCACCAACAAAATGACTAAACGGAACAACATATTCCTCAAGAATGTTCCTAATGTACCTATCTGCATTGAGCGCTGCTCTATCACAGATGTTAAGCTCTGTGTGAGCATCTGAAGAAATCCCTCCCCATACCATTACCGAACCTCCAAAAAAATATGAAGTTGTGGTCATAGCACAAGCAGCATAACGTTCTCCTGGTCTTCTCCATACCCGTGAACGACCATCTGGAGCATCCAAAGTAAATCGAGACTCATCTGTCCATAATACGCATCTCCATTCGGGATCCCCCCAGTTGTGGTAAGTTCTAGCAAAATTTAGCCCATTCTTTAGCCATTCTTAAGCCCATTTTGAACGTTTTCTTTTTGAAACTTGTATAGCCACTTCCGCCGCCACTGCCAACGTGGTCGTAGTATCCATCACAGTTGATGAAGCGGTGATATCAGAAAAACTGAACGAAACAATCCGTTCATGTGTGGCTGAAGTCGTTGTTCGTTTTTACCCGTACAGTTTTGCCCGTGCAGACAAAACTGCCAGAAAAGAACAACGTCTGTGGGGCCCTTAACTTATTGATATTTCATCACCATGCGGTTTTATATAAAAAGAAACAATATTCACCATTTATATCAAAAATAAAGAAATTGTAGCGAAAAAATGTAGATACCGCCTTTTGACTTTAAATTGCAACAATCGACCGAACACTAAATACAGATTGAAAAAGCGGCATCTACTTGACAATGTTGTATAATGGAAGACTTGATACTATTAATTTAATGAAACGGCAGTTGGCCGTATCTGAACATTTGCGTCCACGAAAACAGACAATAAAGGCGGTATCTAACAAAACAAAAGAAGAAGGCGGCTTCTACACGCAGATACTGCTTTTTACTTTTGCATTTTACATATGACGCCTTCTTGCGCTTTATAAGTAACAAAATTTCTGTAGACAATTTTTTCTGAAATTTGTGATCCAATGAAATTAACTCTTTTCTAGTCATGTGGGAAAAATCAACCAATTAGATTATCCTTACATTGAAAACTACCCATGGGTTGTTATCACTTTGTGTACAGCAGTCAGTGCGGGTTGCTATGTTACGTCAAGTTTTTGACAGTTCGCAATGCAGTATTTTAAGATGTCATATTCTTTTTATAATTGCACTTCCACTAAATAAATGTAAATAAATGCTTTCAAGGGCAAAAAATTGTCTAACCGAATATCCCTCGACCGCTGGCGTCGGGCTGTTCCCAAGCAACGTGCTTTCGAAACCTGCAATAAAATTATTGCGTAATTATCACTGTCCTTGGGATATTATAGCTGATAAGTACCGCATTTTTTCATCTGAAAATCATAGTTACAGTGCAGATATCGATTTGTTACTTATCTAAAATGATTGGAATTTTGTACCAATTCCAACGATACCAATAACTCAATTTCGATTTTTTTGTAGATACCGCCTTCTTGCTTATGACGGCAGTATTGAGCTATACACATTTCAAACTAAATTACTCTTAATAGTAATATACGTTACGAGACCGGAAAGTAGTGTTTTGCAGGTCGAACCAAACTTGGGGAGCTCACGGTTTTCTGTATTTCTTAGGTAATCTTCAAAATGTCGCTATAATAAAGGAAACAAATTGTTATTCTTCATGTATCGGCATACCTGAAAATCAGCACGTATGCAGGTTTATTACCGACATCGTGGTACAACGCCAACTCTTTTTACTGCAACGTTTCATGCTCTCAAAGAAAGTAGATGTCTTCCAAGCGTTAGCATTCAGGATGTTGCTGAGCAGCAGTTGTTGAATTATAGCTCAATGGTTTTCTGTATTTCTTAGGTAATCTTCAAAATGTCGCTATAATAAAGGAAACAAATTTTTATTCCTCGTATAATCCTTCGTTGATCGGCATACCTGAAAATCAGCCCGTATGCAGGGTACAACGCCAACTATGTGGTATATTTGCAGCGCAATCAAAGCGATGTACAACAATTTGCAAAAGTTTCGTAGTCAAAATAATGTATAGGTTATGTGTACACATCAGAGTCAAAGACACATTTAATACGCTCAAAAAGTACGGCTTCAATATTTCCTTGCTTCGGCCGTTGGTTGCATTCAGTAACTCTCATTATTATTAACCAAAATTCACTTGCCTTTGAAGCTGTGTCAACAGTTTTGAAAAAACACAGGTAATATGCATAATAAATAATTGTCTTCTGTGATAATATCGCTATTAAAAGTTAAGGGAAGTTTGTTTACAAAAACCCGAAAATAGAAATAAACGAATGCAACCGTGGTACTTTTAGTTGTGTAAACACGGCTTTTAGTCTTCTGCATTATTATAAGTGATTTCATGATACCTATTACTACAGCCTTACAAATGAAAATCTAATTATAAAATTACTGGATATCTAATAATACATATTTAAAAATCAAAATGTAAAAATAAATAACGGGGATGTTCATAATCATAGGTCCACGCATTTTGTGTCCCTAATCGGTAGATTTCTGCTAACTCGAGAGTCTACTAACTCAGGAATAAGCGCTCAAAAGTAACATTTTTCTAATTTTGGTTCCATTTTGTTTAGCCAAAAATTGTCATCTTTTTCTATTTTTTGATAGCCTAAATCCTTACTGGTATAAATAATAAAATAACAATAGGATCTGCATGTTATTTGTAACTGACCCTGTATTTGATACATATAGTTGTGTGTGTTTTTTAATGAAACCTCTGTTACATTATGTTTGATTTCTTTAACTGTACAATAATCAATACTCTTTGTTTCCACAGCTTCCGCAACGGTCATATTTCTAGCTGTGTATGGGCATTTTACTTCGATAATGCCATTGTCATCTAATAATCCATCGGGTGATGCTGCCAAATATGGTTTATTGGGATGTACAAATAGTCCACATTTCTTCACGTTTAAACTAAACGTGTTTTGGAATAGCGCAATGGCATTCTCTTCGTTAATAATACCGTGATTGGTAGCTTTACATGTTATATGTGGCCCCGCATATAAAATACTTTTGACTAGATTGGCAGTGGACGTATTTGGCTTCATTTTGCAAACCCTACCGAAGTTGCTTGCTGTTAGCCTGCAAGCTTTTTCTTTGAACCATAGCGGATTTGAACTTTGGCCTCTGGTTGCAGCTTCAATGGCAACTCTATCAATTTTGGAAATTTGATATAAGAGGTTACTTTTCAAAATGTTCAGTTCCTCTAAATTTTTGTCTTCAGAATCGTTTGTATTTCCGTAATCCACATCAGCATCGTAAATAGTCCTACTTTTCTTGGTCCGCATCATCTTTCTACTTTTGAATCTTAGCATACAGTATTTTTTTGTATGTACGCCGATTTTTCCGCCTCCAAGTTTACGGTGTGCAACATCTAGAAATGTACCCCTTTTGTTAAAACTTATAGCCGCTGCATTTCATCTAGCTTCGTAAGATCCTCTACCCGAAAAATTTATTATTTTGCCTCCTACCAGTTTGTTTACCACGGAATTATAATTTTCTGCATAATTATTGTCTACATCATGTAGTAAACTGGAAGAATGGTGGGCTACGCGACTCAAACATTTATTAAACTCTTCAAATATGCAACTGTTCTTAAAATCTTCAAATAATTTTTTTTCCAGTGGTTTTGGTCCGGTACAGAAATATTTATATGTTTCAGGAGTTAATTTACAACCTTCATGACATCCTAGTATATGTTTAGGTCCATTATGTATGTCATTTCTTAAATTATCAATTTTCACTGCTAGTGGCATAGCTTCCCCTTTTCTGTGTTTTACGGCACTTACAACGGCAGTTCGAAATCTTAAAATATTAGATTTTAAAAAGTTTTTTAAAACACTGCTCAATTTTGCTGTTTTCGATAATTCTCTAATTTTATTACAATAATTACGCAATATGTGATTACGACACTCTATTTTTTCAATATAAAAATTGGCACCGTATGGTTTGGAATCACAAATTTTTTTATAGACGCTGCTATCGCCGTCGCCTATAAGTTTTCCAAATTTTACGCCATGCAAGTCTAGGGAATGTTTAAACCCATCCACAATAATTGCAGATTCCATCGAAGTCGATGTGCCCGTCCAGTTTCTGTAACACTTATGATCTGGTATGCTGGTCTTCGTTGAAGAATATTTCCGGCAGAACGAACAATATTTATTTTTTACGCCCAAGTACAAAATTGTTTTTGTCTTTGCTCCTATAATACATGCAACACCAGACGCAGCATTATAGTTTGTTCTGTAAGAACGTTTGCTCCAAGCCCCATCTACTACCACAGTAATAATGGGAACACCATCGACGTCAACATCACCTGCTTCTCTAGCTAAACGTGCTTCTTCATGACCAGCTAACTTAATTTCTTCCCAGGCTACTTCTTGCACTTTTTCTTAAACTGTTGCTTCATTGGAATGATATGTCCTCTCTGACATCATTGGTATATCCAGTGAAGAACATAATTCCTTTAATTGGCTATAACCTGCCCCAATTGCTAACATGCCACATACTGCCGCCTTGTTGATATCAACACCTTCATCACTTTCAGTACTGATGGTATTTTCGCTATTGCAAACCTTGCAGTTTACTGTAAAGATGCTTTTTAATCCCATCCTTTTTTCAGAGATAACACCCATGTCGAAAAAGCTGCAGTCAAAACCAGAATGCTTTAAAGACTTCAAAGCCGAAAACAGATGTTGGATGTCTACGATGCGACGTCCGCTGATTCCTGTATCTTTAATTTCTGGAACTGCAGGTTCTGTTTCTAAATCTTCGGATATAGTATTCCACTTCAACTCCATTGCTTCCGACCACTGATCAGTCGCAGGAATTTGGCATGAAATAATTTCATCCGAGTCCAATGCCATTTCTTCACAAAATTGGCTCTCGTTATATGGGAGCCCATTAGTTTTCCTAAGAAATACAAATTACAAATTAGAAAATAACTTAGACGCTTGTTACGGCTTTCAGTAGTTCGGCAATTTTGTTTTCGATTCTGAACTCAATAGCCCATATCAAGCAGAAACTGTTTGACAAACGGTTACTTTCTGCCAATCAAAAAGTTCATTTCATGCACAGTTTATTTTCTGCATTTGTCAAAACCTAAATTGCCTAGGCTAATTTGAAAACGAGATTAAATGAAACCAGAATAACACTAACTAGAAAACTAGGGTTGTTTACTACTACGCATGACAAAAAGCGGAAGCTCTGAACTTTAGTAAGATACCACTGTTTTTAAAATTGCAATTCATAGTCTAGAACAGTGATCTCCAAACTTTTTAGCCTAAGGGCCACACTGACTCCTGCACTAAGTCCCAAGGGCCAAGACCCAGCTAGCTCATTATACCAACATACTGTAGTTTTGAATTACGCGCAAGTTTTCGTATTGGGACTAGCCGGCGAGTGAGTGACTCAGACACCGAGTGCTATTCGTCTTCAATGACAGCTACTCTTTTACTTGTTTAATTTAAATTTTTAACATTGAAAATGTTTAACGATTTGGAGATGTGACGCTAGTACGGTGCTCTTTTAGCGATTTGTGTGACGCTTGGAAAATGCACAGTTTTCGCTAATTTTTGAGAGTTGTACGTATCGCAGGTGAATGTTGTTGGTGTCATTTTGAAGATCTCGTCAAGAGCGAACTTTCTGGAGAGGTTGTGAAAATGTAAGATTCGAGGAGGCTCAAGTACGGGGGTTAAAACGATTTTTTGCAATCAAAAGCGTTCGGTGCTGCTACATCGCATACTTTTTGAAAGATCCAAATGTGATTTGGGGCTAGCTGGAAAGAGGATGAACCAGCGCTCCTCGTACAGGCTGGTTTTTGGGGTCTGCGATGCACGGGGGCGAAGTTACAGGGTAGAAAGTGGAGGTGCATTTGCAGCAAATTGGATGTTCGCATAAACATGGGGAAAGACAAAAATGTATAATTTTGTTTTTGGCAGTATTTGGAGGAATCTGTAGGTTTTTAAGAATTTTGCGGCTCATGTGGATTTAGGGGTTGCAAAATGAGGAAACCGTTATAATTATCAGAAAAACTGTAAAATTAATATTTGTGTTAAATGCGCTGTGTGGAGGCTTTCTACTGGTCTCGATTTTATTTTTTAAGAGAATTCGGGATGTGAGAATTTTGCAGCCCAGGTGGATCTGGGGGTTGCAAGATGGGGAAACCGTTATAATTATCAGAAAAATTGTAAAATTAATATTTGTGTGAAATGATCTGTTTGGAGGCTTTCTACTAGTCAATAGTACTTTTTAAGAGAATTTGGGAGGTGGGAGTTTTTCGGATCAGGTGGATTTGGGGGTTGGAAAATGGGGAAAACGTTATAAGTATCAGAAAAACCTTAAAATTAATATTTGTGTGAAATTCGCTGTTTTGAGGAATTCGGGAGGTGGGAATTTGGCGGCCCAGGTGGATTTGGGGTTGCAAAATGGTTATAATTATCAGAAAAACCTTAAAATTATTATTTGTGTGAAATTCGCTATTTGGAGGCTTTCCACTGACCAATTGTATTTTTTAAGAGAATTCGGGATGTGGGAATTTTGCAGCCCAGGTGCAATTAAGAAAAAAAGTGAGTCTAAAGGTATATCTCAAAATATAGGGAGTTATAAAAAAGGGCATTAATGAAAATCAGTTTTACAGTATTTAAATTATATTACCTTAATAACTTATGATATAAATTAATAAATTTTAGCAGTGTCTAATGTGCATGCACACCATGAATTTTAATTATTTTTTTTGGGGGGTGAGTTATAATGAGGCAGCACTTTGATTTTGTACATAATTCTGGTCATTACAATTACATAACATTTAGACGCGCTAGTTATAGGTTTATAAACCATCATCACCATAATATTGTATAGAAATACATACTTACTACTTTTTTCAAAACAGTTAAATTAATAATAAAATCGAGGGCATGTATGTTTAAAAGAATTTGATATTTCTTGTGTGATTATAAATATCTACTAATACAATTAACACTAATCGTGAAATTTCAAAAACAGTGGCGGTTTTAAACTATTATGAAGTTTTTTATAGGTTCTACTAAATTTGATTACATAACGTCTTAAAATAAAGGTAAAATACTGTACATAATTAATTATATTCCAAATTCTAGCTACTTACCATTTCCCATTTCTAGCCCTTTTCAAAAGCTTCTTTTTGCTTTTGCTTGGCGCACTACATGTTAAAGACTTTTTTGAATTAACACCTATTTTATAATTACGCACGTATAGATCGGGAGACAATCCAAGTACAGGGCAAACTACAAACAATTGTTCAGCAACTCACGTAATCCCGAATTGAAAGAGAATAAAACTGTAGGACAACAATACAATATGCTTCTAAGAAGGCAATTGAAAGTACCTTACTGGCAAACTAATTGCAAGAAACTACTGTTTTTCAACAAAATGGAATTCCAGTATGGTATGCCATTAATAAGTTGCTTATGATAATGACAGTTTGATGAGTCTTTGTTAATGAGATTTGCATAGATATAAATAGTTTCATTTAGCAATCTGAAATAGGAAAATTATGGCGATATGAAAAATATATTTAGATGTTATGATACTATATAAAAAGAAACCTACGATATTTAACTCAAAAATAATTTAGAAGTAAATTCTACATAATATCTACATTTATTTTGCGAAAGTGTTTGGATAATAATATGGTTAGGCCAAACGTCCATTACCTGCCTCATTAAGATTATTATCTTAAGCTGAAAAGTGGAAGTTGTCAACCGGTATGGTGGGTTGCATATTTTAAAAACAGAATTTTAAGTTAAGTACAGGATAACCTTAAGGAAGATTTTTAATCGCTGGCAGCGATTCCTTACGTTTCACATCGTCTCTTGCCGTTTGTCTGTTTAAGTAATATTATTGACATTCTTGTAAAATTAATGTTACACTGCACATTTGATCTCCTCATATTGCACAAATTTTCACGATCGTGGGTATACGTGAAAATTCATGAACTGCGAACACGAGTAAATCAAGGCGAATTTACGATTGCCTAAAAATACGCCAAGACCGATGGACAGTCGGTCTAAGGTGCTCTGATATTAATCCACGGGTCATCTGCGTTGATTGTTTAAGTAATTGTTCAACGCAGACGCATAGTGTAATTTTTTTAATTAATTACTATATCACAGATAGAATGTATGGGGTACTGTTATTCTGTGATTAATTCAGGTGATAAATTCAGAGTTGAAAAACAGGATTTTTAGAGATTAACAGTACAGTAAAAGAACGTAGTTCTTAAAGTAAAACACATTCTGAAGAAATAAATAATTTCTTCCGAACAAACTAACTCAGTAAAAAAAAGATGCAAACAAAAATAAAACTATTTTTATTTCAAACAACAAAATTCAAGAAGTTTAAATTAGCTCTTGTTCAAAGAGCCTGCCTTCTTGCGCTAAACAATATCCTAAGCGATCATAGAAACGTATTAGTGCTAGTACTCTGAACAACCCTTTTAATTTTTAAACGCAGTTCTTCAAATCGTTAGTTGTAGTGAAAACGACTTTTTAGAGGAAGTTTTAGGCATATCTGTCACAGTTTCACAAAATTCCATACTTCTGAAATGGCCAACGGGAAGAATATCACAGCTAAATCTACTAGTTCTGCAATTTATTTAAATAGTCTGGATAGTCATTAGCGGTAATACAAACCTCTTTTAAATACCTGTCTTCATTGGGAACATTAGGGCTTTTGTGCTTTTGGGGGGAAACACATCCAAAGTTTCCAAATTTGAAATAACTCCATGTAACGTTGATAACGATAAAGAACGCCTATTTTCAAATGTTGTGAAAGAATTTTGAATTTCCCGAACCGTTGGACCCTGATAATACCATTTTACAATTTGCACTGATCCGTTGCTTCGTAGTTTTCGATTTTAAGATAGAAATGACAGCAGATATTATCTACTGACAAAATACGGGAACTGTCAAAGTTAAATTCTCGGCATTTGTAAATTCGACATAGCGTCTACCGTGTTCGTAGTAAGAAAAATCTCTCTGTATAGCGCTCTACAAAGAATCTCCGAATTTCACATATGTCCAGTCCGTATAAAATTACGTTTATCTACGACCACCACTAAAAGTAGGCCTTTTAGCGCTAGCTTGTTTCACTAAAAGTGGCGTTTTATAGTTGACCGTGGTTAAAGAAATCAGCTGTTTACTTTTAGCCCGTGTGCTAAAAGTGAAGTGAGGTTATAAAACTACAATTTCGAACTGGAAGTGAAGTTGTAAAGTTATTCTAGTTGTTTCTTGCGTTACAGGTAAAGTGTTTTTGAAATAATTAAAGCGTTATGTAATGAATACAGTCAGATGTGAAGTATTAATAATTATATTTCGTAACTGACCTTGACTACTGTCATTCGCAAACATTCGCCCGCGCGGCATGGCCTACTGTTTATTATGACATAAATTAGAAGTGTCGTAGATGCAAACCTTTGTTGAATCGATATTTATGGATTAATAACGGTAAAATTAAGGTCGTAGATAAAATACTGTATGCAACGCGTGCTAAAAGTCGTTTATGCACGAGACATGTTATGAAACTCAGCCTTCGGCTTCGTTTCATAATTTTCATGTCTCGTGCATAAACGTCGACTTTTAGCACTTGTTGCATAAATAGCTATTATGTCACAATTTAGCAGGGTGACGTTTGCCTTAAAATTAGCAGGCCGTGCACAGAACAATACCTAAGGGCGTGGCTGGTTGTTGTAGAGGCGACTCTTAATGGCTGTCTTTTTTAAAATTGACCACACTGTCCTTATATAGCCACTGTAGAGTCGAGTACAGTGCCTTTATATAGACAGTGGCCAAGATTCGTATAGTGTAGGTTGCGGTTGCCTGGTAACTGTGTGGTAGTTCTGAATACCCCCACTACGTATACGTCACGTGGAAGGCGATTTGTAACGCCTGCCTAGTGTCTAGTATACATACGGCTCTACAGTTTTGTACAGGTTCTTTAGTGTAATTTTTCGATTTTCTTGTGATTTGAGTTAATTGTTGAACTATACCGAATACCGACGCACTACGTACAAGTATTGCTTTGTGATTACAGTGCAGTGTGCTTCCCTGAACAATAATATTAAGTAGTAAGTCGAGAGATTTATATACCTACCTGTTTGTAGAAAACATTTTATTTTAGTTTGGCTTAAATATGGTAGGCAATAACTGCGCCGTGGCTATTTGTAAAAACTCGTCAGGTAAAGCTAAAGCAGCCTAAGAAAGTATTTTATTTTTTCGCTTTCCGAAAGAGTCAATAATTCGAAAACAGTGTATACAAAAGTGCCACCGAAAAGACAAATTTAATGCAGGAAACAGTCGAATTTGTAGCCAACATTTTACGACAGAAGATTATGAAGATGATTTGAAGGCATGTTTGTTAAACATCGACCCGAGAAGACTAAAAAGCTCAGGTTGGTAAAGTGTAATTAAACTTTCGTAAAAATACAAATATTTTAACAGTGTTGCTGTAATGCTAACTGGGGCTTCGTAATAATTTCAAGTTATATTTAATTTGGAAAGTGCCCCTGTAGCATTAGCAAATATGCCCTTTTAAATGGTAGCTGCTTGTATTGGGTCCAGGTCCTGATTACTCACACTTTGACTGATTTAAAGAAACAGGTTTGACTACTATATACATTTATTCCTACTCATGTACATAACTAAAATAAAATGAATGCGTTCCTCGTATAAAGTTACAGTTTAATCGTATTTGATTTTTCGTCCTGGTTTTCGGAGACGGTAGGCCACCTCGTGTGCACCGATGTATGCCCGTGAGCTTCGAAGTATAAGGCCTGCGAGATCAAGTTGGTACAACTGGAAACCAAAATAAAAATTAAATATGTCAATGCGTGTCGGTGTAAACAAAAGGAAAATTCTGATTTATTTTAATTATGAAGTGACTGGATCGGAACTATAATTTGTTTAAATTAAATACACATCTGTACACGTGCACCTCCCAGTGATATGTTAAGAGTGCAGTCGACCTTTGACCGTGGGTCAAAATTCCTTTCGAGGTTATCTTATAGAACGGCGCGTGTGAAGGCCGCTATAATATAACCTATCACAGGGTAAGTATCGAATTTGTACAACGGTTTACTATCTTTCACATGAAAAGTGAACTGATTCTAAAATTTGCAAATATTTAATGCAAATAAGTTTACTTTAAAGTACTCTGAAGTATATGCAACTTTAATTGTATTCGAACAGGTGTTTTGTGTCTTTACTGGATTTGAATTTATTGTTATTTCAACGTTCGTGGATGTTGTATTTGAATGTTAGCTTTATTCCTACGGAATAACTCAATTAAAACTCGCCGATATTCCAGCCAAGTTCAATTGGGATTTATTCGTTCCGTAAGTTTATCTGGATTGCTCGTCTACGAAATTAAGTTATTTCGATAGCCCAAATATAAGCTTAATTCGCATGCGAACGCTCATGACAAATTTTGCGGAATTGTAAAAATAAAACTTGCACCATCCGATTCCCAGATTAGTGTAAAATAAACTTATTGCTTTTAATTTACGAATAAATCCTACTAAACGCAGTCCGAGTCCAGAAATACGTTTATATAGGCAGGTACCTGGGGAAATCGAGTTAATATTTCGAATTCTTCAGGTCGGTTTCTGGTGCGAGTTTGGCTGAAGGCCTTGGTTAATTTAGGTCGGTTTAGCGGGGCCGGCACGAGGCCGTCCTCGGCGGGAGCCCGAGGATCGGTCTCGAGAAGTGGAGTCCTTGCCGTCGGGATGATAATCTCCTCGAGCTCGTTTTCATTCTTCAATTTTCAAAGTTTATTCAGCTAGGTCTATATACAAAAAATTATACTAAACCTAACATACTACCGTTTAGGGGACTACCCCTCTTCGGCTTTGTACAAAATTATTAGTTTTTAGCTTAAGATATTTCATGTTTACAAAATTTGGTTTTAACTTAAGATATAGTGTTGCATGTTTACAAAAATAAAAATTAAACTTAAGATATTTTATTTAACAGGATTTGGTCTTAAGATATTGGATTTAACATATATAGAGAGCATTTATACAAGAAAATTTACAGAGACATTTGGATCATCGGAGGTTGAGGGGAACGTTTTCTAACAACTCCTGGAACTCCTCGGGAAGATCCTCGACGTCGCCGAGAAGGATGGCGGGGGGAAACCTCTTCTTCGTCCTGAGTCTCCTGGTTTGGAATGCTGGGGTCCTGAGGATGGTGACGGTGTGCTGGTGGTCCTGCTCTATCGCTCGTTGCACGAATCGGCCTCGGAGTTCGGAGAGTCTGCCGTCTATAGGAGGGATGCCAGCAAGGTCGCAAACCTCCTGAGAGGGATGAAACCAGTTCAGGTGCAGCATCTTCCTGGCGACGGCTCTCTCCTTTGCCCTTAGCCTCTTCAAGCTGGAGCGAGGTAGAGCGCTAAAACAGGTAAAACGATAATCAATAATAGGTCGAATAAATGTCTTGTAGGTGTGGATGAGGGTGCGAGGGTGGCAGCCTCCAAAGCTGCCTCGGAGTACGGAGAGAATAGCACTCCTTCTCTGAATAGAGTCGAGGCATCTTTGAAGCTCGGGGAGCCAGTTCAGGGTGGAAGTGAAATGAACCCCCAGATAGATGACTGAAGTGGAGAGCTCTAGTCTAGAGTTCCATAATGTCAAGGCGACGTTGTTGGGGTCCAGTGAAGGTCTGTTATGGTGACGTGGGTTTTTGAACAAGATGGCCTGGGTTTTATTCGGATTGGGTTTGATTCTCCAGCGCTGAAACCAGCGTTCGAGGATCAGAAGTGATGGGGACAGAAGGTTGGAGGCGCGGGCGCTGCTGATGGCTTTGACTCAGATGGCGGTGTCATCTGCGTACTGAAAAAGTTGGACTCTTGGGTTGGGCGGAAGTGAAATGTCGGCGCAGAAGGTGATGAAGAGCAAAGGGGCGAGAATCGAGCCTTGAGAAACACCGGCTCTTGGGGAGAACAATCTTGAGGTTTTTCCGCGGACTGTGACCTGGTGTTGGCGGAAGGATAGGTAACTGTTAATGATACGGACAAAGAAAGGATGGACGTGAAAGTCCAGAAGCTTTTTCAGCAGACCGGCATGCCAGACTGAGTCAAAAGCTCTCTCAATGTCCAGCATGACGGCGAGGAGGCATTGACCGGAGTTAATGGCGAGAGTGGCGTCGGTTTGGAGCTGAAGCAGAAGGTTGGTGGTGCTTCGTTGAGGGCGAAAACCATATTGGAAGTCGGGAATGACGTTGTGAACCTCTAGAAATTGTCGAAGCCTGGAAGCAAGGATCTTTTCGAAAGTTTTGCCTAGAACATTGAGAAGGGCGATTGGGCGATAAGATGAGGGAAGGTTAGGATCCTTGCGGGGCTTCAGTAGCATCACCACATTGGTTGTTTTCCAAGCCAAAGGAAAGTGGCCGGAACGGAGGCAGCAGTTGAAAAGCAAAGTGAGGAGGGTGATAGCTACAGCGGGAAGTTGACGAAGAGTTCGACGGGTGAACCCGTCGTTCCCTGGGGCGGTGTTCTTTCCAGAGGCCAGGGCGTCGAGGACTTCCTGCTCCTCAATGGGAAAAAGAAGGTTGATGTCAGGAATGACCTGGGCTGGAGGAATGAGACGAAGCGGGCGAATACTGGGATTGCCAGCAAGGGTTTGATGAACTTGGACATAGTTAGCCTGAGAGAAGTTGGGGTCGTTCGGAACTTGATGAACCTGTTCCAAGGTGTCGGCAAAGATTTCGGACTGTCGTTGAGGGTCTACCACAACCTCGCCACCATGGTGAAGCGGGACCCCAGAAGAGCGTCGCTGCCCCGTGAGGCCTTTCAGCTTCCTCCAGAATCCCGCCCCCTCACGATAGTCGAGGCCAGAACAGATTGTCCTCCAACGCTGTTTCCGAAATCTGGTGGTTTGAAGACGAACGATGGCGTTGAGGCGATTCCATTGGGTCTTGATTTGGGGATCTCTGGTACGAGTAAAAAGCCGATAAAGGCGCCGCTTTTCGCGGATGAGGGCGATGACTTGAGGTGGAAGAGGTGGACGGCTGATGTTGATAGCCTTGGTAGGGACCGATTGATGAACAGCCTCTTGGATGGTAGTGGAGAGAAGGTCGACAGCGGCGTCAACTTCTTGGGTGTTGGTGGGAGAGGGGATGTTTTGGAGGCGATCTTCTAGAAACTCCCGCAGCGAGCGTTGTTCCAGTCCCGAATGGTTCTGAAACCTTGGCGAGGTGGTGGAGAAGCCATGATGTCTGTGGATGCTACGAGAGAAAGGTGGTCGCTGGTGACAGAAGTGCCAATAAAGGCGTCAGCAGTGAAGTGTGGTGCCAGTCGATCAGTGACGATGATATGGTCGATTATGGAGCATCCGAGATGGGAAATAAATGTCGGAGCTTGGTTGGGAATTCTGAAGAGGTCTAGAAGAAGAAGACAATTGGCAAGTTCGGCCCCTTTGATGTTCGTGGCGATGTCGCCGAAAGCAGTGTTTCTGGCCTTGAAATCTCCCATGATAATGGATCTACGGTGGGCGGCTGCGAATTCCAGGAGGTTTTCTGGAAGGGGATCATCAGGGGGGACGTACAAACTGAAGACGTGGATAGGGCCAAACGACGTGTGAAGAATCGCCGCGCAACAATGAAGATCTGAAAATTCCTCTGGAAGATCTAGGGAAGAAGATGGAAGACGATCATCGATGGCAAGAGCGACGCCTGCTCTTCCTCTAGGGCCATCTTTGCGAAAGATTTGAAATCTGGGAAGAGTTAGGGATTGTGTGGGCTTCAAATGGGTCTCTGTGACGGAGAGGACGTAAATGTTCTCGGCTTGAACCAGGTTCTCGATAAGAGGACGTTTCCTGGTCCAGCCGTTGGTGTTAATCGTAGCGATTTGTAGATCCATAAATGAAATCGACGTGAGAGGTGGACAAGGAGAAGAAGCAGTTTACACCAAGGATACGTGCAGCCAGTTGCCCGCATAAGAGGCCGCAAACTGCAGGCCAAAGAATTGGAAGATGAGAGGCTTTAAGACCTACTGAATTCTGCCGCGCAAGTCTGGGAATAGGTTGGCGAGAGTGTTCATGAGGAAGCGGATGATTCTGTGAACAGTGGGATCATCAGCCTTGGAGAAATCCTCAGGGAGGGGGGCATCAGCCGTTTTCAGGGGAGCGGCGGAGTCGACTGTTGCGGCCTCAGCAGGGAGATTGGGGCATTTCGCGGAAAAGGCAACGTGGTCACCGTTGCAGTTTTCGCACTTAGGCGTGGCATGGGGTTTGCAGGAGGAAGTGTTGTGGTCCCCACCACAGACTCCACAAACAGACTTCCTCTCTTGGCAGCTGGAGGTTACGTGGTCGAATTTGAGGCATCCGCCACATTGGACTGGTTGAGGTTTGGGAGGGTTGGATTGTTCTGCGGGGTAAGAATGGTGAAACATTTGTAGCCCGCTGGAGAGAAGAGTGTCCAAGGTGGATTGCGAGCTGGTGACGATTCTAAATAACCTGGTTTCTTGGTCAGTGGCCTTGAAACGGATGCGCCAGGTGTTGTTGAACTCAAGGCCAGCTTGGCGGAGGGCTTCCTTTACGTCTTCGGCGGAGACGTCTAACTCTACTCCTCGCAGGACGCAGGAGAAAGTAGGAAGACGGGGGGCGACGTTGCGGCGATCTGGGCCGGAGTGTGACGAAATTCTTAAGGGATTGCCCACGTGATGGGAAAGCGACTGAAGTTTTGTGTCGAGGTCGGGGCAGGGAGAGCTGACACGCGCAGTGCCGTTGTTGAAAACGGAGATCGAGGTAATGATAAGCCCAGGAATTTTTTTGAGGTTGGACTCAAGGGCTTTAGGAGTTGAAGCATCCTTCGGGAGACCAGAGATAAGGCGGGTTTTAATGGTTGTTGAGCCAATGGAGTTATTTGAAGAAGTGGAGCTGGTGCGACGCCTGCTGGAGGCGACAGTCCAGGGGTTGGAGTCAGGCTGAGATTCGTCTTGAGTCGGGGCAGGAGGAGAAGCGATGTTTTCATCAACGGGAGAAGAAACCGGAGACCTGGAATCCTCGTTGATGATTGAAATAGTGGAACGGGTGCGTCTTAATGAAATGGTGTCGGCATAGGTAGGTGGGGCTCGCTGTGAGGCGGCAGATGAAACCTTAGCGATCTTCTTCTTGGATGCTGCATCGGGCGGTGTGACTTTCTAGAGGGTCGCAGTGGTCGTAGGTTTCGGCTGGGATGTCGAAGATGATGTTTTCGGCTGGGCAGGACGTGTGGGCGCCATCTTAGCAGTCGGGCCCCCGTCTACGCTGCACGGTGCAAGCGTGAGAGGGGGAAGAAGAAATTCTGAAAAACGTGACGTCCTAGATGTCCCAGATGTCCCATATGTTACTAACGTCCCAGACGTCCTAGATGTCCCATATGCCCCTAACGCCCAGACGTCCTAGATGTCCCATATGTTCCATATGTCCCTAACGTCCCAGACGTCCTAGATGTCCTTTATGTCCCTAACGTTCCAGACGTCCCAGATGTCCCATATGTCCCTAACGTCCCAGACGTCTCAAATGTCCCATATGTTTCATATGTCCCTGACGTCCCAGGCGTCCTAGATGTCCCATATGTCCTTAACGTCCCAGATGTCCCAGACGTCCTAGATGTCCCATATGTCCAGAACGTCCCAGACGTATTAAATGTCCCATATGTCCCTAACGTTCCAGACGTCCCAGCTGTCCCGTATGTTCCTAACGTCCCAGACGTCCAAGACGTCCTAGATGGCCCGTATGTCCCTAACGTCCCAGACGTCCCAGACGTTTTAGATGTCCCATATATTCCTAACGTCCCAGACTCCTAGGTGTCCCATATGTCCCTAACGTCCCAGACGTCCATGATGTCCCATATGCCCTTAACGTCTTAGACGTCCCAGATGCCCTATATTTCCCTAACGTCCCAAACGTCCCAGATGTCTTAGATGTCCAATATGTCCCTAACGTCCCAGACGTCCAAAACGTCCTAGATGTCTCATATGTCCCTAACGTCCCAGACGTCCTAGATGTCGCATATGTCATTAACGTCCCAGACGTCCCAGATGTTTCATATGTCCCTAACGTCCCAGACGTCCCAGACGTCCTAGATGTCCTATGTGTCCTAACGTCCCAGACGTCCTAGATGTCTCATAGGTCCTTTACGGCCCAGCCGTCCCAGATGTCCCATATGTCCCTAACGTCCCAGACGTCCTAGATGTCCCATATGCCCCTAACGTCCCAGACGTCCTAGATGCCCCATATGTTCCATATGTCTCTAACGCCCAGACGTCCTAGATGTCCTATATGTCCCTAACGTCCCAGAGGTCCTTGATGGCTTATATGTCCCTAACGTCCCAGACGTCCCAGATGTCCCATATGTCCCTAACTTCCCAGACGTCCCAGAGGTCCCATATGTCCCTAACTTTCCAGACGTCCTAGATGCCCCATATGTCCCATATGTCCCTAACGCCCAGACGTCCTAGATGTTCTATATGTCCCTAACGTCCCAGAGGTCCTTGATGGCTTATATGTCCCTAACGTCCCAGACGTCCCAGATGTCCCATATGTCCCTAACTTCCCAGACGTCCCAGAGGTCCCATATGTCCCTAACTTCCCAGACGTCATAGATGTCCTAGATGACCCTAACGTCCCAGACGTCCCAGATGTCCCATATGTCCCTAACGTCCCAGAAGTCCTAGATGTCCTATATGTCCCTAACGTCCCAGACGTCCCAGATGTCCCGTATGTCCCTAACGTCCCAGACGTCCTAGATGTCCCATATGTCCCTAACGTCCCAGGCGTCCTAGATGTCCCACATGTCCCTAACGTCCCAGACGTCCTAGATGTCCCATATGTCCCTTACGTCCCAGTCGTCCATGTCCCATATGTCTCTAACGCCCCAGACGTCCTAGATGTCCCATATGCCCCTAACGTCCCAGACGTCCCATATGTCCCTAACGTCCAGACGTCCTAGATGTCCTTAACGTCCCAGATGTCCCACATGTCCCATATGTCCCTTACGTCCCAGACATCCCAGATGTCCCATATGTCCCTGACGTCCCAGACGTACTAGATGTCCTACATGTCCCTAACGTCCCAGACGTCCCAGACGTGCTAGTTGTCTCAGATGTCCTTAACGTCCCAGACGTCCCAGACGTCCTAGATGTCCTAGATGTCCCATATGTTACTAACGTCCCAGACGTCCTAGATGTCTCATATTCCCCTAACGTCCCAGACGTCCCAGATGTCCCATATGTCCCATATGGCCCTAACGTCCCTGACGTCCTAGATGTCCTATATGTCCTTAACGTCCCAGATGTCCCAGATATCCCATATGTCCCTTACGTCCCAGACGTCCCAGATGTCCCATATGTCCCTAACGTCCCAGACGTCCTAGATGTCGCATATGTCATTAACGTCCTAGACGTCCCAGATGTTTCATATGTCCCTAACGTCCCAGACGTCCCAGACGTCCTAGATGTCCTATGTGTCCTAACGTCCCAGACGTCCTAGATGTCTCATAGGTCCTTTACGGCCCAGCCGTCCCAGATGTCCCATATGTCCCTAACGTCCCAGACGTCCTAGATGTCCCATATGCCCCTAACGTCCCAGACGTCCTAGATGCCCCATATGTTCCATATGTCTCTAACGCCCAGACGTCCTAGATGTCCTATATGTCCCTAACGTCCCAGAGGTCCTTGATGGCTTATATGTCCCTAACGTCCCAGACGTTCCAGATGTCCCATATGTCCCTAACTTCCCAGACGTCCTAGATGCCCCATATGTCCCATATGTCCCTAACGCCCAGACGTCCTAGATGTTCTATATGTCCCTAACGTCCCAGAGGTCCTTGATGGCTTATATGTCCCTAACGTCCCAGACGTCCCAGATGTCCCATATGTCCCTAACTTCCCAGACGTCCCAGAGGTCCCATATGTCCCTAACTTCCCAGACGTCATAGATGTCCTAGATGACCCTAACGTCCCAGACGTCCCAGATGTCCCATATGTCCCTAACGTCCCAGAAGTCCTAGATGTCCTATATGTCCCTAACGTCCCAGACGTCCCAGATGTCCCGTATGTCCCTAACGTCCCAGACGTCCTAGATGTCCCATATGTCCCTAACGTCCCAGGCGTCCTAGATGTCCCACATGTCCCTAACGTCCCAGACGTCCTAGATGTCCCATATGTCCCTTACGTCCCAGTCGTCCATGTCCCATATGTCTCTAACGCCCCAGACGTCCTAGATGTCCCATATGCCCCTAACGTCCCAGACGTCCCATATGTTCCTAACGTCCAGACGTCCTAGATGTCCTTAACGTCCCAGATGTCCCACATGTCCCATATGTCCCTTACGTCCCAGACATCCCAGATGTCCCATATGTCCCTGACGTCCCAGACGTACTAGATGTCCTACATGTCCCTAACGTCCCAGACGTCCCAGACGTGCTAGTTGTCTCAGATGTCCTTAACGTCCCAGACGTCCCAGACGTCCTAGATGTCCTAGATGTCCCATATGTTACTAACGTCCCAGACGTCCTAGATGTCTCATATTCCCCTAACGTCCCAGACGTCCCAGATGTCCCATATGTCCCATATGGCCCTAACGTCCCTGACGTCCTAGATGTCCTATATGTCCTTAACGTCCCAGATGTCCCAGATATCCCATATGTCCCTTACGTCCCAGACGTCCCAGATGTCCCATATGTCCCTAACGTCCCAGACGTCCCAGATGTCCCATATGTGCCTAACGTCCCAGACGTCCCAGATGTCCCATATGTCCCATATGTCCCTAACGTCCCAGGCGTCCTAGATGTCCCATATGTCCTTAACGTCCCAGACGTCCCAGACGTCCTAGATGTCCCATATGTCCCTAACGTCCCAGACGTTTTAAATGTCCCACATGTCCCTAACGTCCCAGACGTCCCAGCTGTCTCGTATGTTCTTAACGTCCCAGACTTCCAAGACGTCCTAGATGTCCCATATGTCCCTAACGTCCCAGACGTCCTAGATGTTCCACATGTCCCTAACGTCCCAGACGTCTTGGACGTGCTAGTTGTCTCAGATGTCCTTAACGTCCCAGACGTCCCAGACGTCCTAGATGTCCCAGATGTCCCATATGTTACTAACGTCCCAGACGTCCTAGATGTCCCATATGCCCCTAACGTCCCAGACGTCCCAGATGTCCCATATGTCCCATATGTCCCTAACGTACCAGACGTCCTAGATGTCCCACATGTCCCTAACGTCCCAGACGTCCCAGACGTGCTAGTTGTCTCAGATGTCCTTAACGTCCCAGACGTCCCAGACGTCCTAGATGTCCCGAATGTCCCATATGTTACTAACGTCCCAGACGTCCTAGATGTCCCATATGCCCCTAACGTCCCAGACGTCCCAGATGTCCCATATGTCCCATATGTCCCTAACGTCCCAGACGTCCTAGATGTCCCACATGTCCCTAACGTCCCAGACGTCCCAGACGTGCTAGTTGTCTCAGATGTCCTTAACGTCCCAGACGTCCCAGACGTCCTAGATGTCCCGAATGTCCCATATGTTACTAACGTCCCAGACGTCCTAGATGTCCCATATGCCCCTAACGTCCCAGACGTCCCAGATGTCCCATATGTCCCTAACGTCCCTGACGTCCCAGATGTCTCATATGTCCCTAACGTCCCAGACGTCCCAGATGTCCCATATGTGCCTAACGTCCCAGATGTCCCAGATGTCCCATATGTTACATATGTCCCTAACGTCCCAGGCGTCCTAGATGTCCCATATGTCCTTAACGTCCCAGACGTCCTAGATGTCCCATATGTCATTAACGTCCCAGACGTCCCAGACGTCCTAAATGTCCCACATGTCCCTAACGTCCCAGACGTCTTAGATCTCCAATATGTCCCTAACGTCCCAGACGTCCAAGACGTCCCAGACGCCCTAGATGTCCCATATATACCTAACGTCCCAGACGTCCCAGACGTCCTAAATGTCCCACATGTCCCTAACGTCCCAGACGTCTTAGATGTCCAATATGTCCCTAAGGTCCCAGACGTCCAAGACGTCCTAGATGTCTCATATGTCCCTAACGTCCCAGACGTCGTAGATGTCCCATATGCCATTAACGTCCCAGACGTCCCTAATGTTTCATATGTCCCTAACGTCCCAGACGTCCCAGACGTCCTAGATGTCCTATGTGTCCTAACGTCCCAGACGTCCTAGATGTCTCATAGGTTCCTAACGTCTCAGACGCCCTAGATGTCCCACATGTCATTAACGTCCCAGACGTCCCAGATGTTTCATATGTCCCTAACGTCCCACACGTCCCAGACGTCCTAGATGTCGTATGTGTCCTATGTGTCCTAACGTCCCAGACGTCCTAGATGTCACATAGGTCCCTAACGTCCCAGACGTCCCAGACGCCCTAGATGTCCCATATATACCTAACGTCCCAGACGTCCCAGACGTCCTAAATGTCCCACATGTCCCTAACGTCCCAGACGTCTTAGATGTCCAATATGTCCCTAACGTCCCAGACGTCCAAGACGTCCTAGATGTCCCATATATCCCTAACGTACCAGACGTCCTAGATGTCCCACATGACCCTAACGTCCCAGACGTCCCAGATGTGCTAGTTGTCTCAGATGTCCTTAACGTCCCAGACGTCCTAGATGTCCCAGATGTCCCATATGTTACTAACGTCCCAGACGTCCTAGATGTCCCATATGCCCCTAACGTCCCAGACGTCCCAGATGTCCCATATGTCCCATATGTCCCTAACGTCTCTGACGTCCCAGATGTCCCATTTGTGCCTAACGTCCCAGACGTCCCAGATGTCCCATATGTCCCATATGTCCCATATGTCCCTACCGTCCCACGCGTCCTAGATGTCCCATATGTCATTAACGTCCCAAACGCCTCAGACGTCCTAGATGTCCCATATGTTCCTAACATCCCAGACGTATTAAATGTCCCATATGTCCCTAACGTTCCAGACGTCCCAGCTGTCCCGTATGTTCCTAACGTCCCAGACGTCCCAGACGTTTTAGATGTCCTATATATTCCTAACCTCCCAGACGTCCTAGGTGTCTTATATGTCCCTAACGTCCCAGACGTCCATAATGTCCCATATGCCCTTAACGTCTCAGACGCCCTAGATACCCTATCTGTCCCTAACGTCCCAAACGTCCCAGATGTCTCATTTGTCCCAAACGTACCAGACGTCCCAGACGCCCTAGATGTCCCATATATCCCTAACTTCCCAGACGTCCCAGATGTCTCATATGTCCCATATGTCCCTAACGTCTAAGACGTCCTAGATGTCCCATATGTCCCTAACGTCTCAGACGTCTTACATGTCCCATATGTCCCTAACATCTCAGATGTCCCAGATGTCCCATATGTCCCTAACGTCCCAGACGTCTTAGATGTCCTATATGTCCCTAACGTCCCAGACGTCCTAGATGTCCCATATGCCCCTAACGCCCAGACGTCCTAGATGTCCCATATGTTCCATATGTCCCTAACGTCCCAGACGTCCTAGATGTCCTTTATGTCCCTAACGTTCCAGACGTCCCAGATGTCCCATATGTCCCTAACGTCCCAGACGTCTCAAATGTCCCATATGTTTCATATGTCCCTGACGTCCCAGGCGTCCTAGATGTCCCATATGTCCTTAACGTCCCAGATGTCCCAGACGTCCTAGATGTCCCATATGTCCAGAACGTCCCAGACGTATTAAATGTCCCATATGTCCCTAACGTTCCAGACGTCCCAGCTGTCCCGTATGTTCCTAACGTCCCAGACGTCCAAGACGTCCTAGATGGCCCGTATGTCCCTAACGTCCCAGACGTCCCAGACGTTTTAGATGTCCCATATATTCCTAACGTCCCAGACTCCTAGGTGTCCCATATGTCCCTAACGTCCCAGACGTCCATGATGTCCCATATGCCCTTAACGTCTTAGACGTCCCAGATGCCCTATATTTCCCTAACGTCCCAAACGTCCCAGATGTCTTAGATGTCCAATATGTCCCTAACGTCCCAGACGTCCAAAACGTCCTAGATGTCTCATATGTCCCTAACGTCCCAGACGTCCTAGATGTCGCATATGTCATTAACGTCCCAGACGTCCCAGATGTTTCATATGTCCCTAACGTCCCAGACGTCCCAGACGTCCTAGATGTCCTATGTGTCCTAACGTCCCAGACGTCCTAGATGTCTCATAGGTCCTTTACGGCCCAGCCGTCCCAGATGTCCCATATGTCCCTAACGTCCCAGACGTCCTAGATGTCCCATATGCCCCTAACGTCCCAGACGTCCTAGATGCCCCATATGTTCCATATGTCTCTAACGCCCAGACGTCCTAGATGTCCTATATGTCCCTAACGTCCCAGAGGTCCTTGATGGCTTATATGTCCCTAACGTCCCAGACGTCCCAGATGTCCCATATGTCCCTAACTTCCCAGACGTCCCAGAGGTCCCATATGTCCCTAACTTTCCAGACGTCCTAGATGCCCCATATGTCCCATATGTCCCTAACGCCCAGACGTCCTAGATGTTCTATATGTCCCTAACGTCCCAGAGGTCCTTGATGGCTTATATGTCCCTAACGTCCCAGACGTCCCAGATGTCCCATATGTCCCTAACTTCCCAGACGTCCCAGAGGTCCCATATGTCCCTAACTTCCCAGACGTCATAGATGTCCTAGATGACCCCTAACGTCCCAGACGTCCCAGATGTCCCATATGTCCCTAACGTCCCAGAAGTCCTAGATGTCCTATATGTCCCTAACGTCCCAGACGTCCCAGATGTCCCGTATGTCCCTAACGTCCAGACGTCCTAGATGTCCCATATGTCCCTAACGTCCCAGGCGTCCTAGATGTCCCACATGTCCCTAACGTCCCAGACGTCCTAGATGTCCCATATGTCCCTTACGTCCCAGTCGTCCATGTCCCATATGTCTCTAACGCCCCAGACGTCCTAGATGTCCCATATGCCCCTAACGTCCCAGACGTCCCATATGTCCCTAACGTCCAGACGTCCTAGATGTCCTTAACGTCCCAGATGTCCCACATGTCCCATATGTCCCTTACGTCCCAGACATCCCAGATGTCCCATATGTCCCTGACGTCCCAGACGTACTAGATGTCCTACATGTCCCTAACGTCCCAGACGTCCCAGACGTGCTAGTTGTCTCAGATGTCCTTAACGTCCCAGACGTCCCAGACGTCCTAGATGTCCTAGATGTCCCATATGTTACTAACGTCCCAGACGTCCTAGATGTCTCATATTCCCCTAACGTCCCAGACGTCCCAGATGTCCCATATGTCCCATATGGCCCTAACGTCCCTGACGTCCTAGATGTCCTATATGTCCTTAACGTCCCAGATGTCCCAGATATCCCATATGTCCCTTACGTCCCAGACGTCCCAGATGTCCCATATGTCCCTAACGTCCCAGACGTCCTAGATGTCGCATATGTCATTAACGTCCTAGACGTCCCAGATGTTTCATATGTCCCTAACGTCCCAGACGTCCCAGACGTCCTAGATGTCCTATGTGTCCTAACGTCCCAGACGTCCTAGATGTCTCATAGGTCCTTTACGGCCCAGCCGTCCCAGATGTCCCATATGTCCCTAACGTCCCAGACGTCCTAGATGTCCCATATGCCCCTAACGTCCCAGACGTCCTAGATGCCCCATATGTTCCATATGTCTCTAACGCCCAGACGTCCTAGATGTCCTATATGTCCCTAACGTCCCAGAGGTCCTTGATGGCTTATATGTCCCTAACGTCCCAGACGTTCCAGATGTCCCATATGTCCCTAACTTCCCAGACGTCCTAGATGCCCCATATGTCCCATATGTCCCTAACGCCCAGACGTCCTAGATGTTCTATATGTCCCTAACGTCCCAGAGGTCCTTGATGGCTTATATGTCCCTAACGTCCCAGACGTCCCAGATGTCCCATATGTCCCTAACTTCCCAGACGTCCCAGAGGTCCCATATGTCCCTAACTTCCCAGACGTCATAGATGTCCTAGATGACCCTAACGTCCCAGACGTCCCAGATGTCCCATATGTCCCTAACGTCCCAGAAGTCCTAGATGTCCTATATGTCCCTAACGTCCCAGACGTCCCAGATGTCCCGTATGTCCCTAACGTCCCAGACGTCCTAGATGTCCCATATGTCCCTAACGTCCCAGGCGTCCTAGATGTCCCACATGTCCCTAACGTCCCAGACGTCCTAGATGTCCCATATGTCCCTTACGTCCCAGTCGTCCATGTCCCATATGTCTCTAACGCCCCAGACGTCCTAGATGTCCCATATGCCCCTAACGTCCCAGACGTCCCATATGTCCCTAACGTCCAGACGTCCTAGATGTCCTTAACGTCCCAGATGTCCCACATGTCCCATATGTCCCTTACGTCCCAGACATCCCAGATGTCCCATATGTCCCTGACGTCCCAGACGTACTAGATGTCCTACATGTCCCTAACGTCCCAGACGTCCCAGACGTGCTAGTTGTCTCAGATGTCCTTAACGTCCCAGACGTCCCAGACGTCCTAGATGTCCTAGATGTCCCATATGTTACTAACGTCCCAGACGTCCTAGATGTCTCATATTCCCCTAACGTCCCAGACGTCCCAGATGTCCCATATGTCCCATATGGCCCTAACGTCCCTGACGTCCTAGATGTCCTATATGTCCTTAACGTCCCAGATGTCCCAGATATCCCATATGTCCCTTACGTCCCAGACGTCCCAGATGTCCCATATGTCCCTAACGTCCCAGACGTCCCAGATGTCCCATATGTGCCTAACGTCCCAGACGTCCCAGATGTCCCATATGTCCCATATGTCCCTAACGTCCCAGGCGTCCTAGATGTCCCATATGTCCTTAACGTCCCAGACGTCCCAGACGTCCTAGATGTCCCATATGTCCCTAACGTCCCAGACGTTTTAAATGTCCCACATGTCCCTAACGTCCCAGACGTCCCAGCTGTCTCGTATGTTCTTAACGTCCCAGACTTCCAAGACGTCCTAGATGTCCCATATGTCCCTAACGTCCCAGACGTCCTAGATGTTCCACATGTCCCTAACGTCCCAGACGTCTTGGACGTGCTAGTTGTCTCAGATGTCCTTAACGTCCCAGACGTCCCAGACGTCCTAGATGTCCCAGATGTCCCATATGTTACTAACGTCCCAGACGTCCTAGATGTCCCATATGCCCCTAACGTCCCAGACGTCCCAGATGTCCCATATGTCCCATATGTCCCTAACGTACCAGACGTCCTAGATGTCCCACATGTCCCTAACGTCCCAGACGTCCCAGACGTGCTAGTTGTCTCAGATGTCCTTAACGTCCCAGACGTCCCAGACGTCCTAGATGTCCCGAATGTCCCATATGTTACTAACGTCCCAGACGTCCTAGATGTCCCATATGCCCCTAACGTCCCAGACGTCCCAGATGTCCCATATGTCCCATATGTCCCTAACGTCCCAGACGTCCTAGATGTCCCACATGTCCCTAACGTCCCAGACGTCCCAGACGTGCTAGTTGTCTCAGATGTCCTTAACGTCCCAGACGTCCCAGACGTCCTAGATGTCCCGAATGTCCCATATGTTACTAACGTCCCAGACGTCCTAGATGTCCCATATGCCCCTAACGTCCCAGACGTCCCAGATGTCCCATATGTCCCTAACGTCCCTGACGTCCCAGATGTCTCATATGTCCCTAACGTCCCAGACGTCCCAGATGTCCCATATGTGCCTAACGTCCCAGATGTCCCAGATGTCCCATATGTTACATATGTCCCTAACGTCCCAGGCGTCCTAGATGTCCCATATGTCCTTAACGTCCCAGACGTCCTAGATGTCCCATATGTCATTAACGTCCCAGACGTCCCAGACGTCCTAAATGTCCCACATGTCCCTAACGTCCCAGACGTCTTAGATCTCCAATATGTCCCTAACGTCCCAGACGTCCAAGACGTCCCAGACGCCCTAGATGTCCCATATATACCTAACGTCCCAGACGTCCCAGACGTCCTAAATGTCCCACATGTCCCTAACGTCCCAGACGTCTTAGATGTCCAATATGTCCCTAAGGTCCCAGACGTCCAAGACGTCCTAGATGTCTCATATGTCCCTAACGTCCCAGACGTCGTAGATGTCCCATATGCCATTAACGTCCCAGACGTCCCTAATGTTTCATATGTCCCTAACGTCCCAGACGTCCCAGACGTCCTAGATGTCCTATGTGTCCTAACGTCCCAGACGTCCTAGATGTCTCATAGGTTCCTAACGTCTCAGACGCCCTAGATGTCCCATATGTCATTAACGTCCCAGACGTCCCAGATGTTTCATATGTCCCTAACGTCCCACACGTCCCAGACGTCCTAGATGTCGTATGTGTCCTATGTGTCCTAACGTCCCAGACGTCCTAGATGTCACATAGGTCCCTAACGTCCCAGACGTCCCAGACGCCCTAGATGTCCCATATATACCTAACGTCCCAGACGTCCCAGACGTCCTAAATGTCCCACATGTCCCTAACGTCCCAGACGTCTTAGATGTCCAATATGTCCCTAACGTCCCAGACGTCCAAGACGTCCTAGATGTCCCATATATCCCTAACGTACCAGACGTCCTAGATGTCCCACATGACCCTAACGTCCCAGACGTCCCAGATGTGCTAGTTGTCTCAGATGTCCTTAACGTCCCAGACGTCCTAGATGTCCCAGATGTCCCATATGTTACTAACGTCCCAGACGTCCTAGATGTCCCATATGCCCCTAACGTCCCAGACGTCCCAGATGTCCCATATGTCCCATATGTCCCTAACGTCTCTGACGTCCCAGATGTCCCATTTGTGCCTAACGTCCCAGACGTCCCAGATGTCCCATATGTCCCATATGTCCCATATGTCCCTACCGTCCCACGCGTCCTAGATGTCCCATATGTCATTAACGTCCCAAACGCCTCAGACGTCCTAGATGTCCCATATGTTCCTAACATCCCAGACGTATTAAATGTCCCATATGTCCCTAACGTTCCAGACGTCCCAGCTGTCCCGTATGTTCCTAACGTCCCAGACGTCCCAGACGTTTTAGATGTCCTATATATTCCTAACCTCCCAGACGTCCTAGGTGTCTTATATGTCCCTAACGTCCCAGACGTCCATAATGTCCCATATGCCCTTAACGTCTCAGACGCCCTAGATACCCTATCTGTCCCTAACGTCCCAAACGTCCCAGATGTCTCATTTGTCCCAAACGTACCAGACGTCCCAGACGCCCTAGATGTCCCATATATCCCTAACTTCCCAGACGTCCCAGATGTCTCATATGTCCCATATGTCCCTAACGTCTAAGACGTCCTAGATGTCCCATATGTCCCTAACGTCTCAGACGTCTTACATGTCCCATATGTCCCTAACATCTCAGATGTCCCAGATGTCCCATATGTCCCTAACGTCCCAGACGTCTTAGATGTCCTATATGTCCCTAACGTCCCAGACGTCCTAGATGTCCCATATGCCCCTAACGTCCCAGACGTCCCAGATGTTCCATATGTCCCATATGTCCCTAACGTCCCAGACGTCCTGGATGTCCTATATATCCCTAACGTCCCAGTCGTCCCAGATGTCCCATATGTCTTTAACGTCCCAGACGTCCTAGATGTCCCATATGTCCCTAACATCTTAGGCGTCCTAGATGTCCCATTTGTCCTTAACGTCCCAGACGTCCCAGACGTCCCAGATGTCTTATATGTCCCATATGTCCCTAACGTCCCAGACGTCTCAGCTGTCCCGTATGTTCCTAACGTCCCAGGCGTCCAAGACGTCCTAGATGTCTCATATGTCCCTAACGTCCCAGACGTCCTAGATGTCCCACATGTCCCTAACGTCCCAGACGTCCCAGACGTGCTAGATGTCTCATATGTCCTTAACGTCCCAGACGTCCTAGATGTCCCATATGTCCTTAACGTCCCAGACGTATTAAATGTCCCATATGTCCCTAACGTCCCAGACGTCCAAGACGTCCTAGATGTCCCATATGTCCCTAACGTCCCAGACGTATTAAATGTCCCATATGTCCCTAACGTCCCAGACGTCCCAGCTGTCCCGTATGTTCCTAACGTCCCAGGCGTCCTAGAGGTCCCATATGTCCTTAACGTCCCAGACGTCCTAGATGTCCCATATGTCCCTAACATCCCAGACGTCCCAGACGTCCTAAATGTCTCACATGTCCCTAACGTCCCAGACGTCTTAGATCTCCAATATGTCCCTAACGTCCCAGACGTCCAAGACGTCCCAGACGCCCTAGATGTCCCATATATACCTAACGTCCCAGACGTCCCAGACGTCCTAAATGTCCCACATGTCCCTAACGTTCTAGACGTCTAAGATGTCCAATATGTCCCTAACGACCCAGACGTCCAAGACGTCCTAGATGTCTCATATGTCCCTAACGTCCCTAACGTCCCAGACGTCCTAGATGTCCCACATGTCCTTAACGTCCCAGACGTCTCGGACGTGCTAGTTGTCTCAGATGTCCTTAACGTCCCAGACGTCCCAGACGTCCTAGATGTCCCAGATGTCCCATATGTTACTAACGTCACAGACGTCCTAGATGTCCCATATGCCCCTAACGTCCCAGACGTCCCTAATGTCCCATATGTCCCTAACGTCCCAGAGGTCCTAGATGTCCCACATGTCCCTAACGTCCCAGACGTCCCAGACGTGCTAGTTGTCTCAGATGTCCTTAACGTCCCAGACGTCCCAGACGTCCTAGATGTCCCAAATGTCCCATATGTCCCTAACGTCCCAGAGGTCCTAGATGTCCCACATGTCCCTAACGTCCCAGACGTCCCAGACGTGCTAGTTGTCTCAGATGTCCTTAACGTCCCAGACGTCCCAGATGTCCCATATGTCCCTAACGTCCCTGACGTCCGAGATGTCTCATATGTCTCTAACGTCCCAGACGTCCCAGATGTCCCATATGTGCCTAACGTCCCAGACGTCCCAGATGTCCCATATGTTGCATATGTCCCTAACGTCCCAGGCGTCCTAGATGCCCCATATGTCCTTAACGTCCCAGACGTCCTAGATGTCCCATATGACATTAACGTCCCAGACGTCCCAGACGTCCTAAATGTCCCACATGTCCCTCACGTCCCAGACGTCTTAGATCTCCAATATGTCCCTAACGTCCCAGACGTCCAAGACGTCCCAGACGCCCTAGATGTCCCATATATACCTAACGTCCCAGACGTCCCAGACGTCCTAAATGTCCCACATGTCTCTAACGTCCCAGACGTCTTAGATGTCTAATATGTCCCTAACGTCCCAGACGTCCAAGACGTCCTAGATGTCTCATATGTCCCTAACGTCCCAGACGTCGTAGATGTCCCATATGCCATTAACGTCCCAGACGTCCCTAATGTTTCATATGTCTCTAACGTCCCAGACGTCCCAGACGTCCTAGATGTCCTATGTGTCCTAACGTACCAGACGTCCTAGATGTCTCATACGTTCCTAACGTCTCAGACGCCCTAGATGTCCCATATGTCATTAACGTCCCAGACGTCTAAGATGTTTCATATGTCCCTAACGTCCAACACGTCCCAGACGTCCTAGATGTCCTATGTGTCCTATGTGTCCTAACGTCCCAGACGTCCTAGATGTCACATAGGTCCCTAACGTCCCAGACGTCCCAGACGCCCTAGATGTCCCATATATACCTAACGTCCCAGACGTCCTAAATGTCCCACATGTCCCTAACGTCCCAGACGTCTTATATGTCCAATATGTCCCTAACGTCCCAGACGTCCAAGACGTCCTAGATTTTCCATATGTCCCTAACGTACCAGACGTCCTAGATGTCCCACATGACCCTAACGTCCCAGACGTCTCAGATGTGCTAGTTGTCTCAGATGTCCTTAACGTCCCAGACGTCCCAGACGTCCTAGATGTCCCAGATGTCCCATATGTTACTAACGTCCCAGACGTCCTAGATGTCCCATATGCCCCTAACGTCCCAGACGTCCCAGATGTCCCATATGTTCCATATGTCCCTAACGTCTCTGACGTCCCAGATGTCCCATATGTGCCTAACGTCCCAAACGTCCCAGACGTCCTAGATGTCCCATATGTTCCTAACGTCCCAGACGTATTAAATGTCCCATATGTCCCTAACGTTCCAGACGTCCCAGCTGTCCCTTATGTTCCTAACGTCCCAGACGTCCCAGACGTTTTAGATGTCCTATATATTCCTAACCTCCCAGCCGTCCTAGGTGTCTTATATGTCCCTAACGTCCCAGACGTCCATGATGTCCCATATGCCCTTAACGTCTCAGACGCCCTAGATACCCTATATGTCCCTAACGTCCCAAACGTCCCAGATGTCTCATTTGTCCCTAACGTCCCAGACGTCCTAGATGTCCCATATGTCCTTAACGTCTCAGACGTCTTACATGTCCCATATGTTCCTAACATCTCAGACGTCCCAGACGTCCTAGATGTCCCATATGTCCCTAACGTCCCAGATGTCCCAGATGTCCCATATGTCCCTAACGTCCCAGACGTCTTAGATGTCCTATATGTCCCTAACGTCCCAGACGTCCTAGATGTCCCATATGTCCCTAACGTCCCAGATGTCCCAGATGTCCCATATGTCCCTAACGTCCCAGACGTCTTAGATGTCTTATATGTCCCTAACGTCCCAGACGTCCTAGATGTACCATATGCCCCTAACGTCCCAGACGTCCTAGATGTCCCATATGTCCTTAACGTCTCAGACGTCTTACATGTCCCATATGTTCCTAACATCTCAGACGTCCCAGACGTCCTAGATGTCCCATTTGTCCTTAACGTCCCAGACGTCCCAGACGTCCCAGATGTCTTATATGTCCCATATGTCCCTAACGTCCCAGACGTATTAAATGTCCCATATGTCCCTAACGTCCCAGACGTCTCAGCTGTCCCGTATGTTCCATACGTCCCAGGCGTCCAAGACGTCCTAGATGTCTCATATGTCCATAACGTCCCAGACGTCCTAGATGTCCCACATGTCCCTAACGTCGCAGACGTCCCAGACGTGCTAGATGTCTCATATGTCCCTAACGTCCCAGACGTCCTAGATGTCCCATATGTCCTTAACGTCCCAGACGTATTAAATGTCCCATATGTCCCTAACGTCCCAGACGTCCAAGACGTCCTAGATGTCCCATATGTCCCTAACGTCCCAGACGTATTAAATGTCCCATATGTCCCTAACGTCCCAGACGTCCCAGCTGTCCCGTATGTTCCTAACGTCCCAGGCGTCCTAGATGTCTCATATGTCCTTAACGTCCCAGACGTCCTAGATGTCCCATATGTCCCTAACGTCCCAGACGTCCCAGACGTCCTAAATGTCCCACATGTCCCTAACGTCCCAGACGTCTTAGATCTCCAATATGTCCCTAACGTCCCAGACGTCCAAGACGTCCCAGACGCCCTAGATGTCCCATATATACCTAACGTCCCAGACGTCCCAGACGTCCTAAATGTCCCACATGTCCCTAACGTCCCAGACGTCTTAGATGTCCAATATGTCCCTAACGTCCCAGACGTCCAAGACGTCCTAGATGTCTCATATGTCCCTAACGTCCCAGACGTCGTAGATGTCCCATATGCCATTAACGTCCCAGACGTCCCTAATGTTTCATATGTCCCTAACGTCCCAGACGTCCTAGATGTCTCATAGGTTCTTAACGTCTCAGACGTCCTAGATGTCCCATATGTCATTAACGTCCCATACGTCCCAGATGTTTCATATGTCCCTAACGTCCCAGACGTCCCAGACGTCCTAGATGTATTATGTGTCCTATGTGTCCTAACGTCCCAGACGTCCTAGACGTCACATAGGTCCCTAACGTCCCAGACGTCCCAGACGCCCTAGATGTCCCATATATACCTAACGTCCCAGACGTCCCAGACGTATTAAATGTCCCATATGTCCCTAACGTCCCAGCTGTCCCGTATGTTCCTAACGTCCCAGGCGTCCTAGATGTCCCATATGTGTTTAACGTCCCAGACGTCCTAGATGTCCCATATGTCCCTAACGTCCCAGACGTCCCAGACGTCCTAAATGTCCCACATGTCCCTAACGTCCCAGACGTCTTAGATCTCCAATATGTCCCTAACGTCCCAGACGTCCAAGACGTCCCAGACGCCCTAGATGTCCCATATATACCTAACGTCCCAGACGTCCTAAATGTCCCACATGTCCCTAACGTCCCAGACGTCTTAGATGTCCAATATGTCCCTAACGTCCCAGACGTCCTAGATGTCTCATATGTCCCTAACGTCCCAGACGTCGTAGATGTCCCATATGCCATTAACGTCCCAGACGTCCCTAATGTTTCATATGTCCCTAACGTCCCAGACGTCCCAGTCGTCCTAGATGTCCTATGTGTCCTAACGTCCCAGACGTCCTAAATGTCTCATAGGTTCTTAACGTCTCAAACGTCCTAGATGTCCCATATGTCATTAACGTCCCAGACGTCGCAGATGTTTCATATGTCCCTAACGTCCCAGACGTCCCAGACGTCCTAGATGTATTATGTGTCCTATGTGTCCTAACCGACACCTCGTTTATTGCCAAACGCATAGGAAAGCCGAATAATAATAAGCCGCGTATTATTAAAGTTATCTTTACGGATTCGGATGCAGCTAAAAAGGTGTTAAAAGCTAAAAATAATCTGCGAAGTACCGGTTTCTCAAATATCAAAATAACGAACGATAGCACCCCAATGCAAATTCAAAACTTGAATAATTTGCGAGCCGAACTAAAACGCCGTATCGATGGAGGGGAAAATGGATTAACCATTAAATATGTTGGCGGAGTTCCACAAATAATTGAAGATAAAGCAAAAAACTAACCACCCTGCACAGATACTCTGAGCTTTCGGAAAATATCAGTTCTTTCATTTCTAAACCAACAAACCTTGCTATCTGCCATATAAATATGCAATCGCTCAATTCCACGTTTGATCTATTTTACGACTTTATGATAAATAAAAACTTCGACATAATCGCTGTATCTGAGACCTGGCTATATCCAGATTACCCATCTTCGTTTATACAATTGCCTAACTACGACTTAATTAGATTTGACAGACCTAATGCGCGCGGCGGCGGTCTATGTATCTATATAAAAAGCCACCTAAAATATGCTGCAATCGATACAAGTTACGTTTCCATGATGGACTTAGAACAACTCTGGATTTTTATAAAGTTGGGAAAATGTAAATTGGCATTTGGAGTCATCTACAGGCCCCCCAAAAAACCATTTCCGTTTAATGAACTTGAACTAGTTCTTGCTAATGTGACTCTTGAAGCCGAAGACTTAATACTCGTAGGCGATGCAAATATCGACTTTTTAGAATCAAAAAATACGTTAAGAGTTTTCAAAGCTATGCTGGACATGTTCGATTTAAAACAGATAATAACTGAGCCTACCCGTGTTACACCTACATCATCTACTCTATTAGATATTATTTGCATAAAAAAGCAGAAGAACCCTCTGAACATTGGTGTTTTCGACGTCCCTCACCTGTCAGATCATCGATTGACTTCAACTAATTTGAATTTTGAAGTTCCTAAATCGATCCCGCAACTGCTAACCTTTCGTGATTATAAGAATTTCGATCTAGAAGATTTCAATCAAGATGCTTCTTTAATTGCCTGGGATCATATACTTAATGTTGACGACATTAATCAGAGTGTTTCTCTCTTTAACGAAGCAGTTACTTTTCTATTCGATCTACATGCGCCTATTCGCACCGTCGTTGCCAGGAAACCTCATTGTCCGTACATAACTCAGACTATTAAGACAATTATTAAACTGAAGAAGCGGTATTACAGAAAATATCGCAAATCAGGTCTCGATCGCGATAAGCGCCTATACATGGACATTCGTAACTATCTTTCGTTTGCAATAAAACAAGAGAAAAAGGCATATATAAACAAACAATTGAATATTCACAAAAACGACCCAAAACGTATATGGAAAGAATTATCCAATTGGAATATTCACAAAAAACCTGTAAATCAAATAGATACAAGTTTACTTGATCCAAACAGATTAAACAATTACTTTGCTAATATAGCCAAGAAGTCTACAGTCAGTGATGACACAATTGCCGAATTCCTAAGCAGTTCCAAACTTGAAGTAGCAGATCACCTTCATTTTCAAGAAGTGACGTGCGAAGAAGTTGAACGAGTTTTGCATCAATGTAAATCATTTGCTTTTGGTCCAGATCATTTAAACTTGAAAATGTTATTATTGGTGTTCCCTTTCTGCAAAAATGCACTTACATACATAGTCAACTGCTCTCTTACAACTGGTATTGTTCCATCTTTATGGAAAAAATCGTACTTAATTCCGCTAGCCAAAATACCTAAGGCAACCGACGTGTCCCATTTAAGGCCTATTAGCATATTACCTGCTGCATCTAAGATAATAGAGAAAATCGTCTGCAACCAGTTACTAACTCACATGAATAATCACAATATTCTTCCTTTAGTGCAATCGGGCTTCCGAAAACACCAT
>CALNHX010007967.1:0-66769 GCA_940337035.1 Agriotes lineatus
GACGTTATCTTCCACTCTAAAGTTTACATAATTATGTACCTACCTAATCATATACATTTTCTACATGTGGCTCCACTAGTAGCATCTCTTTCCCGTATTTTTTCATTTTTATCGTATTTTTTCTTTGTTACCCTTCATAGCTTCTTGTTTCTCAAGATATTTTATTAAAATATTTAATATTAAAGTAACTGCAATGTATATTCTAGTTCTTCTCGTTAGTGTGCCGTATCCTAGAAGACGTTGGTTATCACTCTGTCCCAGAGCCAGTGTATATAGGAGAGTACCGCCACGTCCACCATGTTTATTGCTCTGACATATGCGTCACTTTGAGGTGTGTAGCACAATTCCGTCAACGTGACGCTTGTTTAGCAATGCAAAACTTTTTCTTAAAATTGGCAAGACTGTAAGTCTATGTCAAATTCCAGGTTAGCAGGTTAGGTTTTGCATCAGTTTTGACACAAACTGACGCAAAACATAACCTGCTAACCTGGAATTTAGCATAGACTTACAGTCTTGCCAATTTCAAGTAAAATTTTAGACATAACTCAATCAGTTATTGCTTATGGGAACAAAAATGGCGGCGATGGCTGCATTTTCACGGATCAAAGAATGGCGGTACTCTCCTATATACAGGGTGAGGCACATAAAGTGTTACAGAGCAATAGCACTCAAACTATTGATCACATCCAAAAATGTTTCAGACAAAAGTTTCAGTGTTCGAGAAGGCCGTCATACTGGACCAACCTATTTTTTTTATCGGTGGAGGCGCTGAAACTACGTCAAGGTCAACTCCACTTTTTTAAATAGAACCATGTATTTTTTTTCGATGACATTATTACCGATTTGAAGACAAATTCAGCGACCTGAAACACAAGGTCATTCTAGTCACACAAAGTATGAAAATAGTCGAAAAATCGAAAAATGCAACAGTGCAACAAACACGAGTCAACACGACGGTGCACCACCCCATTCTGCTCTGTGTTTAAGACAAGTGATGAATGAGATTTTTGGCGAAAAGTGGATAGGACGAGGCGGTCCTGTAGCTTGGCCACCTCTCTCGCCAGGTCTAACATCAGCAGATTACTTTTTATGGGGTTTTGTCAAAGATCGCGTAATGGCGGTAGTAGGTGCTGACGACATGAAAGACAGAATACGACGAGCATGTACCGAAATTACACCACAAATGTTAGCTGAAGTTAGACGGTCTTTTCATCAGCGAACTAACAAGTGCTTACAAGTCGAGGGTCATCACTTCGAGCATCTTCTGTAGGTAGAACCAAACCAAGGTTAGTGGATCCTTTGAAAGTGATTATTCGGATATTTTTCGATTTTTTGACTATCTTCATACTTTGCTAACTAGAATGACCTTGTGTTGCAGGTAGCTGAATTTGTCTTAAAATCGGTAATAATGTCATCGAAAAAAAATACATATGTAGTTCCATTTAAAAATCTGGAGTTGACCTTGACGTAGCTTCAGCGCCTCCACCGATAAAAAATAGGGTGGTCCAGTATGACGGCCTTCTCGAACACTGAAACTTTTGTCTGAAACATTTTTGAATATGATCAATAGTTTGAGTGCTATTGCTGTGTAACACTTTATGTGCCTCACCCTGTATACTGGCTCTGCTCCGTCCCATTTCACCTTATCCACTGCTGCTCCAAACAAACTGACAGATGTCATACCAGACCACTCTCTAATACAGTGCCTTTATATAGACAGTGGCGACAATACAACTAAGTCACACCCCCGCCGCCATATTTAGGCAAATTTCTAACGGGTGTTCATTTAAATCCGTAATCAGAGTCGACTGTGATACACGTTTTACGTTTGGCAGTACTGAAAACATTCTAGATTTGCAGGTTAAGATTTACGTCAGTCTGTGTCAAATAACAAACGAAACCTAACCTAATAACCTCAAATTTGACATAGACTGACAATACACTTCAGTACTGCCAAAAGTATAACACGAATCACAAGTGATTTAGCCTAAACATGGCAGCTAAAACCACGTGATTTAGGGAGCCAATCAAAAATAAGACACCCCATTGCCGCCACTGTCTATATAAAGGTACTGTACTCTCTAATACAGTGACTTTTTATTGGTCGCTCGAATCGGCCGCCATTAAGAGGAAAAATTTGTTGATGCTTTGGTTTGTTTATACCAAATCGAGGTTAGCAGGTTAGGTTTTGCGTCAGTTTGTGTCAAATTCGAGGTTAGCAGGTTAGATTTTGAGTCAGTTTGTGTCAAAACTGACGCAAAACCTAAGCTGATAACCTCGAATTCGGCATAGACTTACAGTGACACCAACATATTATTTATACGTTGTGTAACCATGACCATTCAAAAACGTTCAATTTATTAAAGTTAGTAGGCCATCGGCCGTCATTTTGTGGCAAATTGTGCCTATTGTCGCCACTGTCTCTATCAAGGCACTGTACTCTCCAATAGAGTACCTATATAAAAAGTAGATCTTATATAGGTACTCCCTGTATATAAAAGAGTTGGGACATGTAGGGTGATTTGTTTTGAATCCACAAACCATGAAGTATCTGATTTTTGCCCCCTTTTACCTTCAATCTTGCTTTGAATGGTAAGTTGTTATAATAATTAATACTGTTGGTTTCCATTGATGTGGCGAAAATAACTTAATTTTCACAGTTTGATCGTTTCTAAAATTTCTCGTCTTTTATTCATACCTTTTAAGACTTCCTCGTTTGTAATGTATTGTGTCCATGATATTTGATGAATTCTGTAATAGCGCCACATTTCAAAATTCTCCAGTTTTTTCAGTGTAGGCTCAGTCTCAGTTCTATGCATATTTTTATTACTTGTGAGTGGTCCCTTTTTCAATTACTGCACAAGCTAGATATTTGAACGTTGTTACTTTTGTAGAGGTGTTTCGGCAACTATGATGTTTCCGTTTGCATTCTGATCTTTACTTATGATCATGATTTTACTTTTTCTAATATTAAGTTCCATGATATGTTCGTTACATGTGTTTACTACCCAATCAACTACTCTTTGCAAACCTTTTGTGCTATCAACCAGGAGCACTGTATCGTCCGCATAATGTAAGTAATTGAAGATTTTTTCGAAATACACATTAAACAGTAACGAGACAAGACACTGTTGTAGTCCTGTTTTGATAGATATTCCTAGTGAGATCTGTTGTTGCACTCGTATTACCGCCTGTTACAACCAGCATAAATTTGATATTATTCTTGTATCTTTGTCATCGATTTCAGAGGTTTATAATTTCAGTGAGGTTTTGGTGTGACACTCGGTAGACACTCGGTAGAAAGTTTTTTCGAAGTACACAAAGCATACACCTACATTACAGCTAACATCTTGACATCTTTCTATTAGCGTTGGTATTCCAACTATGGTTTTCTAGTGCGCAACCCATTCCTGAAGCCTAGTTGTGTATCTGACGGTGTGCTTTCTAATTTGCTGTATATTCTTTTTTGAATTACACGAAGAAAGAGTTTGAGAATGTGGTCCATCAGACTGATAGTTCTGTAGTGCTCGAATGCCCTTGAGTTAACCTTTTTTGGAAGTACTATAAATGTCGATAAAAGCTATTCATTCGGTATTTCACTGTTGTCGTATACGTATATTGTTGAAAATCACCAGTAGAATGTCTAAATGTTTTTCTGATATTAGTTTTAGTATTTCTACAGGAATTTCATCTGGTCCTGTCGCTTTACCGTCTTTTTAGCGTTGCATAGCTTTATGAACTTCTTATTTGGCTCCTAGAATGTTCCTTTGTCTCCTCGTTTGTCGTCTTCAAATAATTCGGCAATATATTCTTCCCACCTTTGTAGTTTCATTGTGATGTTTTATTCTGTTAGTTTTCGTTGTTTATCTATTATTATATCCAAGCCCTTTTTTCTATATAACCCTGTTGCTTCTTTGATTCTTATGTACACGTTAAAATTATCGTGTTGATGCTCCAGTTGTTCTATCTCAGTGCATATTATTTCTAGCCGTCTCTCTTTTGCACCCTTAATTTTCTGTCTTATGATTTTATCTATTGATCCGTAATCATTTTCATTTTTATTTCTGTATTTTCTACGTTCCTCCATTAACGCAAGGATTTCAGTGGTCATTCATTCGTGCTTTGTTTTTCCCGTATCACTCGTAAGTTTTTCTTTCATTGGTTCTTTCAGAGTATGCGTTAGCGATTGACATTGTTCTTGCGTTTTATGTCTTTCTCTTTAATAGTTTTAACGTTTGCGTTTATTTCCTCTTTTATCTGACATTATACAGCACTGTCTATAAGTTTTTTCCTATCTAATTTTGTGGTTACACTTTTATTTTTGATTTTCTTCAATTTCAGAGTCATACTGGATAATAAGAGACTATGGTAAGTAGGGATGTCAGCACCTAGGTGGGTTTTCACAAAAGTCATAGCATTTTGAAATCTCTAATTTATGAGAATAGTCAATTTAGTTTCTCACGATGTTTTCTTTGTGGTCGGCATGTGTATAATCTCTCTCTCTCTTTGTTATAACAAAGTTGTTCTCTTTACAAAATGTTATCAGTTTCTTCTCCACTTTCATTACAATCCTTGTCAGGTCATTTTGTATTTTAATTAGCCACCTAGGCTTTAGGGCAGCGTGCCCGTATGCTAAACCCTTTTAGTTACTTATTTGGCTTCATCGCCTAATTCCATAATAATGATTTTGCACATAGTTGGCCTCAAGCGCAGTATTTCTCGTCATCCGGGGCACCCCTTTGTTGGTACTTTGACAATCGGGTGTTAACGCTCGCAGGATTTCCGAACCTTCTAGAATTTACGCTGTTGGTGTGACTGCGAGGCCTCGTGCTGTCTTTGTCACCGGCACTTATTTGTTTTATTGGGCGCCTCGCCATTGGCTGTCTTTGTCACCGGCACTTATTTGTTTTATTGGGCGCCTCGCCATTGGCTGTCGAGGGTCACGTGGTAACGCCGTTTTGGCTCACGCCACTTCAAGCGTCTTAACGCTCCTTGCGGGGCATTCAGCCGAGAGCCGTCGATCGAATAAGAGGTCGGATAGTGTGTGTGTTCGTGCGACGCTCCCGCCCTTGGCGGGGGCGTCAGCCTTTTCCCGTCTCGTGCTGCTTCAGCAAGTATTTGATAAACTGTTTCGCCTTAAGTGGCAGTTCTACTCAGGCGATTGAACAAGGGAGGTGTGTGTGTCGTTAGCGGCGATCTTATTACGCCAAGGCGTAGGTGTGATGGAATTCCATGCCCGGTTCTACGTCGTCACGTAAGGGAGTGTTCCCTTTAGCTCGTTGTGCGAGGATTCCGTTGAGGTAGGACATCACTTGGGCTAGTTTGGCCGTCGTAGCGGCGTTTGTTGAAGCGCCAGCCTTTGTCGCCATTTTGGGCGCATCCAGACCATTCACACGTCGGCCGTTTTAGCGGCGAATGAATTGCCACAGGCAACCTGTTTCCCGCAAGCTGGACCGCATGCTGATCTCTTGGATCGTCACCAATAAAATTAAGGTATTTGTAACCATTGAATTATACTAACTTCTCGTGCGCGAGCTGTGCGCTTAATCATGTGAATAACTGTGAAATCTTGTGCACCGTTAAAAACGTACCCTTCGCATCTTAAATTGTTCTCGCGAAGTGGCGTCGCTCGCTCATTTTTGATCTAATCACTTCCCTCACTTGGGCTTGCTGTGTTTGCCCAAATTATCATGTGAGCATTTTTATGAACAAACGTTCCCTTTGTGGGACTCATAGGTCAAACTGCTTTTGATTTTGTACAGTTATGGGTGTTGTTTAGTAACCGTAGTGCGCCCATCAGCTGATGTTTATTTATAAGAATTAACGCAATGTTTGCGGCACGCTTTGCTGCCCCAATGTAAGACTGGACCAATAGACGCTTATCTAACTAAGAGACGCTTTATTCTTGGTCGCTTTGTGCATGTTCTGTTTCAGTGTGCGGCCATCATTGAGGAGATGAATGTACGGTGGAGCCAGTGAGATCAGAGCGTGCAGGTAGGCTTGGTGGTGACATTGCCGTGGCTGAAAAAGCCCCACTTCATGATCTAAGTATTTTTGCCATCACGAAATCGTTGTGTGAGTTTATAATTCACGAGTACCCCTATCGACGGAGTGTCTTGAATACTTTGCCCCCGTCTAACCGCCCAGGCCCGGTTATCCGGGTTAAGACAGGCTTGGTGACGCCCTCATAATTTTGACGTACCCTACATATATGCCTCAACACGCTTGCCCAGAACGTATCGTGTGACTCACGCCCGACTCCCTGAGCGTTCCAGCCGTGGCCTTTAGCCTGTTTTTAGCAAATCTCAGGGCAAGTGTGCCAGTTTTCCAGGACTGATTCCGTGGTGCGATGCTCACCTTGGGTGGGTGTCGTAAAGTTGTTTTAATACCGTAACATCCTCCAAGCCGAAATTGCCTACCACATGATAGTCAGTTCGTGTTTCTTGGTTTCTTTCAACACTGTTTCAAGATCAGTATCGAACTTTTCAAATTCTTTATTGATGCTGGTTGGGTCACATAATTGAACGAGTTTTATATTTAATGGCTTAGTGTCGAGTTGCAGTAATGCAACGCTGTATGATATGAGCGGAAATCCCTTAACTGCATTTTCTACTTTTTTATTAACAACTATGGCTACACCATTTTGATTCAGTGCTGTTATATCACCAGAGTAGTACAAGTTATGGTCATCTTTTTGTACACTTTCCGCTATTTGGCTATCTCACCTGGCTGCACATCTTGTTGATCCACCCGATTTTAGAGCCATTTTTTACTCTGGGACAAGGAAACGTCCAATTTACAGCCGCCCATTCTCGATCAGACGATGTTGTTGTTGATTTTCTTAGCTTCACCTTCGTCTCTTCGAGACCTTACCTGCAAGGATGGCCGGAACTAGGTGGACGGCTTATTAATTTTCTTCTGTCTCCGAATTTTGACCTTTCCAAAACAATTTTTATATGATGTATTGGGATCAACGTAGACATAAACAAAAATTACAATTTATATTATAAAGGAAATTCAATTGCACTTATTTATTTATACTTTGTGTTAGTTAACATTAAAGAAATAAAAAAGCAACCCAAAATGTAATTTCCAGTCCTGGCTCTCTATTTTGGAATAAATTCATGGTGGCAGAATGGCCATCTCGCCAGTCAACGGCCTCATCCCAGCTTCACCCACTGAATTCTCTTAATCCCAGCCCCCATCTTTCGACTCCAACACCACACTGACCTCGGATTCGATGTCGCTTTCTTCATATTTTCTTCCGAACAAGTTTTAGCCTCGATCGCTGTCTTAAATAGTGTGCTGGTGTATATGGTCGACTCTATTTGAATTCTTGAATTTTTTAGCCCGAATTTTCGTTAAATTTTGCAGGGCCCATATCTCTTCAGGAGTTATCATCTTCCGTTGGAAATAATCCCGTGGGAGTGGTGTCAACTTAGCCTTCTTGTGAAGGACCGACAACAACATTGGAAAAGAGATTACATTTTAGCTTTGCCATACTTCACTTCAGGTCATTCCACTTTAGCCTACCTGGGATCCTGGAAACAGCACATCATTACCTTCACCTTGTAGTTCCAGGTTGATCTGCCACATGAGATAGCAAGAACACATCTTCCTTCAGTTAGAGTAAGGCGATTTAGAGGCTACAACCCTGGAGTCTTAAATCGAGAGATGATGTTTCATGACGGGTCTTCTGAGACCAAAACCTCCCACATCAAGCGGCTGAATTTTATGGAAACAGTGAGGAGGAAATAAAAGTAAGGTCATACCTGCCTCTTTGGCGAATGAAATTGTCTCCAAGCTCACATAACTTGAGTGATTGTCCATCAGAATAAAAACAAAGTTGAGTTTTGAAATACTGAGGCGTTTTTGAATGTGCTTCAGGACCTTTAGATACAACTCACTAGTCATGTAACGAAATTTATTATCTAGGCTGCCAACTGCCAACTGGGGACCCTTCCATAAATCTGGAGAAATATCAACACTGGAGGATAATATTGGCCTGTTTCACTTAAGGTGCCACACATTGTTGCATTTTCTGATCGTTCTTGGGATGACACTATTTCCATTTGTTTCTAACTGTTCTCAGCAATTGTTTTAAGATTCTGTAAAAGTGTCGGCACACCTGTTTCATCTGCGGTGTAAACTTGAATTTCTTAAAAACCTCTACATAGTTCTCGACGAAATTTCGAACATTGACCTGATTAGAAATAGCATCTCTTACCATACTTGTGTTTTATGACTTGCGAACATAAGATGAGGATGTCTCTGCATCGAACCAAGAATGCATTCTTCACCTGATCTGCCTTTCTGATCTCAAACTTTTAGGTAATCTGTATTTTGAGACGTTTGGTCTAGCGTGCACTGCTACTTCGCTCGATGCAGGTACAATTTTCTCGCTCCTGCTCTGCTTACAAATTGCTGAATGCGGTACTGCAGTTATACAGCAGCTAAATTCAGTTGTATTACGTTGCTCGACCATGGTTTTGAATTTTGCGGGATCACAAAAGTGGCGATGCGTTGCACAGCTTGGCGCACCTTCATCTAAATTTTCACGTTTAAATTTGTTATATAGCATTTGTATTCACTCCACAGCTTGCGGCACTAATGCTCGACGATGTTTACTAATTACTATTGCAATAGGAAAAGAATTATGCCAAAAAGACGGTTTACAAATAGATGTTGGAGTTGAAATTTTACCCTCGCTTTGTTCCAAGTGCTATTTTTAGAGAGTGAAATTGTTTCTTTTTATAAATAAACAATTGACTGAAGATTACCATGACAACCAACAAATTATAAGTAATGGGTGATCTGTATTATCAACATTTTAATTGTCAGGTTAAACGTTATCTTTCTCACATTTTAAGTCAGAACTGTTATTTTAAGCAAAACAACTCCCGGAGTTCTACTAGCAGTTTAAAAAGCTAACTACAGCTATAATTCGAGTAAGTTTGACTTGCCTTTTCAACAAATTTAGCGCTGACTGCTTTGCAACCTTGGTATTGCCTTATTCAAAATAAAACACATTTAAATGGACAGGTTCCTGTATGCTGAACTTTAATGCTGCAAATCGATTAACTTGTTAAATCTCATCGTCATACTACTTTGCGTGAGTAAAACATTATTAAGAACGATATGAGTGATATAACTGTTTGTTTCAGATGCTTTTATCTGTTAAGATGCCAATATAATATTGTCAGACCGTTAAGGAGTAAACTTTATTCTTGATTACCCTTTTATTATAATTTTACTTAGTACGAGGAGCGTTCAAATATAAATATTAATTTAATATTTATTCAAAAACAAACACAAGGACTCTAATGTATATCATGTCATTTTTATACTCAGTCTCCCTCTCTTTTAATAAACTGGTGCCATCTTTCCGGAAGTGTCTGTATTCCACGAGAAAATTACCGAACAATTACGATGACTTCTTCATTCAGGTCCTGGGTGGTGTAGCTTGAACAAGCGTCCACGTTCGATCTGCATTTCTCGGCGCCTCGTGGTACGGCTATCACGGAAAAAAGTTGGTCCCGGCGGTCATAACAACATCATGACAGTCGTTAGTGGGGTAGGAAGTCCTCATAACTGCACAACGACGCCTATAATTGGCCTAACGGAAATTTTAGAAGCCTATGTAATTCTGAATTCTACAATGTATCACACATCAAGACATTTTTTTGTTATAGTCGAAGATTTTGAGAAAGTTCAGCATTGCGCTGTATGTAATATTTGTCTTGAAAACCTTACATGAGGGAGTGACGAAAATACATTCAGCGTTTACGTGATCAGGTGATACTTTCTTTCTGCTTTACTTCAAAGCTAGAGAAACTTAATTCTTGCAAAATATCATGACAACATTGTCTCACTTATTCCTAATCCTCGTCACCTTCAATCGGTATGCCGATATGTCAAGTAGAGTCCTGCGGATAGGATTTATATCAATACTGCGAATAGCGGGTCGAGTGCGCATTTGAAACTGCAGGTTGCGGGTCGGGTGACGGATACAACTGAATTTCTTCAACATAAATTTCGTTTGTGTATAAAAAATATACCTAATAGTAATTTGACAGCCGAAGTGTGAAAAAAACTTTCATTATTGTGTATAAAACGAAGATCACGGCTATTTGACCAATGCATCCTCCCAGTTTTAACCTACGGCTGCCAAACATGGACTTGGATAAAACAAAGATTAAAGAAAATAGCAGACTCACAAAAAGCCATGGAGAGGCAGACGATTGGCATATCTTTAAAACACAAAAAAGCAATTATTGGATCAGACAAACTTCAGAAATCAGAGGCACCGTCGACACAATTACCACTAAAATGGAGTTACGCTGGACATATAGCGAGGTGTAAGGATTCGCGATGCAATAATACCATCTTCCACTGAAGACCATACCTGAACAGGAGGAAAAGAGGACGTCCACCAACGCGAAGAACAAATTATCTCAAGTTAACTGCAGGACTGAATTGGACCAGAGAAGCACAAAATAGAGACCGTTGGAATGCCATGGAGAAGGCCTAGTATGTTTAAAGATGGACGGTAGAAATGGGGCTTTGAGACTGAGATTCATATTGTGTATAGGCATTATATCTGCAGGAAGTGCAGCTTTAAAAGTGCAAAAATTGTGGGTCGCGGGTCGGATCCGTGTTTGAAACGGCGGGTTGCTGGTCGGGTGCGGGAATAAAAATGTAGAAATTGCGGTTCGAGGGTCGGATGCTGGTTCTATATATTGGAGCCGCCAGGTCTCTAATGTCAAGGTCGTTCTTTAAAAATTATGAGCCCATTCACCAAAATTAGATAATATAAATTTGTGCTTTAGATATATTAATCTCCCACTGTATTATAGTATGATATCAGCTTGTCTTCTTCTCTGTTTCTGACGAATGCAGTAAGAGCGGTATGGTAAGAAAGAAATCCTACAGCTTTCCATAGTCTCAGAACGACAATGCGACCTTAAAACAATTAAAATCGTAGTAGGTGGTGAAATTGTTTAGTAAAATAAGGCAATTTAGCTCTTAAATTACTAATAAAGACAAAATTATTTTTTAAGAAGTTGCCGCGAAAATAAGATTTACCACTGTCGCCCCACTATTTAAATTCGTTACTTACACCAGTATGTAGGTCAACCAATGTTCGATCATAATATGAAAAACTAAAGTAAGTGTTCGATTAAGTTAACTACGCAGAAAAACTGTATAATTAAAACAAATTTATAATGTAACTTTTACCAAACAACTAAATTCTTGTCTTAACATTTTTTATTCGGCAATAGTTATAAAAATTTTATATCCCTTTAAAATTCAGCTAACACTGGGAGTTATATAAATCAGAAAGGTAGTAGACAGTTTGAAAAAGAAAATAACACCACGGATATTAGCATAACATAAGAATCTGATAACAAAATTCGAGATTTCTAAATACGCCAGTAAAAACATGAACCTTTTTGTCCTTTTTATATTCTGACCATCCTATGTATATCATGCTAAAACTCAGATACTGTAAGTTTTTTAAGGAAGGGGCCAGTTTTGCATGAAAAACATTCCATATTTATATTTATAATCGAGTTAGCGTAACAGTGGCATCCAAAAAGCAAGGCTAAATAGGATTCCAACCGCAAACTGACACACGGGGTAATGTAGCATAAGCAAATGTGCAAAACAAATGACAAGCGTAAGCGAATACAGTCGCCGCCAACCGCGATCAAACCTAATCAGATAAACTCGCTCCGCCGGTTCCATAAACGACGCGATAACGTAAAATAACATGCAGATAGAACGAGAAAGATGTTGAAAGATGTGTGGCAAAAAATTTCAGTTAGAGCAAAGGGGTTGGTTCCTTTATCATTGCACGAATCGGCGATTTACTTCCGGTTGGTCGATCTTGTCACTTCCCTTTGAGAACTTACTGCGTCATGCAGATGCCGACTGAGTTAATTTAATACACAGCGACGAGCAGTGTGCCTAATGTTCTGGAAACCATGTAAAATGAGAAAGATCCGACTGACACTAAGTTTATTCACCCCTTCAGTTTTGATTCAATTGCGATTTTATGGATTCTCGATAAAAGCAAATGGGTTTTACACAAAAACCCCTAAAAATTTAAAAAAAATGTTTCCAAAAATACTTCTAGAATGCCTAAAGCCTTTATCATGAAGATCACTGTTCAACATTTTTCTTTAATCCTGTGCATACTTTCGTGAAATTGAAAAACAACCAATTTTTAAGTATGTCATCTCTAAATGTTTTTCAGATGTACTTGGAGCGTTTTATTATTTTCTTTACCGTCTAAATTATTTGAATTATGATTACATCGGTGACGAACATATATTACAAGTAGTGCTAAGTAATTCTATGCTGTCTTGTGTATTTCCCAGTACAAGTTTCAATTACTGCCTTAACCTTCAATAGTAGTGTCAGAACCATCTGGAATTAATGTGTGTAAGACTTCTTGTATTTTCAGAAAGATTCCCCTCCCTATACGATGCAATGATCTTTAGATGGCCTCTGCAATAGTCTCGTCACTAACATGTTTCATAATCAAGGATTTTGGCTTCATCTTTTTAAAATTCCTTGAACCTATGCGATAGATGCAGTGCTTGATTAGATTATCAACATATTTATTTATTTGCTTACTGTGCGGCAATTTTTGTCACTCTTGCTTTATAAACCTTTCAAATTTAAGCCTTTTTGTTAATTTTGTAAGAATGTTTAAAAACATTCTCAATTTTCTCTACAATCTTCCATTTTAAAATAAGTTTAAATGACTTATGTCTAAATTTAGAAAATATAGAGGTTTTATGAAAGATACCATCCCCGTAGAGATTATTAAGAAGATTTCGAAGTATTTCACGGCTATTGTCATGTAGCGAACGACATCCGAGTTTGGACCATGCCATGTTGAGATTGAAGAACTCAACGTTTTGCCCATTTTTATGAGGGGTTCGATCATGAGAAAAGCAAAAGAACACGGCAACTCAACGTGTAAACCACGCCAGACTTTCCTACCGGTATTCAATAGAAGTTGATTCCTCGCACTTCAAAACCTTGTGAGGAAGAATAAAAGGTATGGCCTCACCTGGTGGCGAAAGTTGTATTAGATATTTTCCCGGTTGGTAAATATCGGCCTAATGGGCTAACTAGTCGCGAGGGTAGAGGTTCCAACTACGCTGAAAAGAATACTAAACAAAATACGAAGAGAGTGGGCGCCAGGTCCTCGACATCGAATCATCCTTGTGCCGGACCGTCACAAGGTCGAAGATATATCCAGCAAGTTAAACCAAATAGCAACGACCAATAAAAATATCACAGCTTTATTCGGTACTATAGTGCAACACACAAAATAACTCAGGAGCAAATCAAACACAAACAGGCAAGTCATCAAATCAGAATCAAACAATATACGAATAAATCAAAAGCACAGCAATAAACAAATATCAATACACTAACCAATAAATCGGCAATAAACACGTTAAAATCGGCAAAGGCACTGCATTAATACATTTCATATAAATCACCTATATCCATCAAGTGCTAACAATAAACCTCAGCTGTAATCTGCCGCGAATCAAGAATACACGTTGCTACACCAATTGGCAACACAAGTACAACTATTTGCACGCATCCTGTGAGGCAGAGTGCTGCGAAAACTAAATCTATGCAAGCAAAAATGCTAACTACAACCCCGAATGTTAGCTTACAATTTAAATGTGACGTCAAGATTTCAAAGGCTCGAAGCCCGCTGTTACGGTTGTATGATCATACAGGGCGTGGCAGTTTCTGTTTTAAACTCATCAAGTTCTTATATATGACTAATAAAAGCAACGGCTTGAATTATGCTCCTAACAAAAGCTAAAATAACAAATTACCAAAATCGATTTTACGAAAATCCAAAGTTTGATCATTAAACTACCGTGAGCGGTTCGCTAGTTACAACCTACACCCTAATGACATTTGACGTTTGCAAGGCTAACCTCTGCAACTAAGTTGGGCGAAATGGAGTGGCCAAAGTTGTGTAAAAATACGGCTAGCCTGTAATCTAGGTAAGCTAAACTGTCTTAAAATAGTTCAACAGCATATCTGAATGTTTTGTTACGTTACAGGGCCCAATTCAAGGCGGCCTTCATCACACTTACTGCAATCCAACGGTAAACAAACCTAATCGTAGCATTCAATTCAAAAACACAAATATCTAAGTTCTCGTATCACGAGCGTGGCTAATACAGCTACCACAACAATAGATTATTCTACAATTACACGAGGTGCAATACGATTCGACAGATAAGCCCAAATGCAATCTACACAATAAATACGATTCGACAGATATTCCCTAATGCAAGTTACACAAATAATCCTACAACGCAAATACTATATGAAATGCCTACAACTAGCTAGGAGGTTGTTACGCTAGTACGAATATACACACCTCAAGTCATGTTACATACGATTCACACATGCTGTTTTCCAGGGCCGAACGCAGGCCCCTAGCTTCTCGGAAGCACCTGGTGCGCCAAGGTCACGCGGAGCAGAAGCCGACGTCCAACAGAATAGCGAGCATCGTGGGGAGGATGGCGGGTAGGCGATGCAATGCAAGCATTTGCCCCAAATACACATAGCACCAAATGAGGTAAGCTAACCAATTCCATTCAACAAGCATTTTCCTGGGAGGATCCAAAACTTAATGGCAAATACGATCCAAATTTAATCCAAATTTAATGCGATCCCAAATTTAATGCGATCCCAGATTTAATGCGATCCCAGATTTAATGGCTTAAGATGTTGTGCAGCCAACTTGTTAAGCCAAGCGTGCGAAGAGTGAAGGTCCCATGAAATCCGTCTGTGACGAAATGAATGCCGGCGATATCAATACCAATCCCCCATGCCTTCAAGCAGGGAAACGGGGCCTCTAAATCCTTCCAACTATGAAGATCACTACCAAATCCGTGAGACCAGGTCCCCAGAGGAAGCGATTCAAACTTTCACGACGCAAGACTTACCAGGAAATGGCCGAAAAATGCTCAAATCAGCCCAATTCAGCTTATCAAAGTTCCCAAAATTTGGAAAGTTGGCCAACGTAAAAACTAAAGAATGCAGAGTGCTCCGAACTGATAACAGCAGTGCTATACTTTGAAACTGAATTTACGACTGATGGTAGTATGGTTGCCTAACCATAAGTAAAATATTGTATTATTTAGGAAAATAAAGTAAATGACCAAATCTGACTAATTTATTTTAATCAATAAATAGGAAAATGTCAAAATGAGCGTAATAAATTCTCCCCCACAAAAGGGAGGGTAAATCCCTTCGGATTTACCTGACCAAGAAAACAAAACGTCCACAAAAAAAACGATGCCTACCAACAAACTATAAAACTATCTCCAAATTACCAAAGACAGCAAAATATCCAAAAATTCAAAATATCATAAAGAAGACGAACACAGCTATATGAGGGAACATCCCTTTCCAATAAACGTACAAAAAAAGACAAAAGAGAAGAATAAAGACGCGAGAAATGAAGGGACCAGATGTTTAGGTCGGGACTCCAATTCGAGAAAAAAGGAAAGGTGAATTGGGTCCCAAAGGTCCGTCCGACGTCCCCAAACCAACCTCCAAAAAAAAAAACGCGGGCGAGACCACACAAACAAAATACAACGAAGGTTAGCGAGAGGGCAATGCCTTGGAGAAAGATTCAGGTCCCAATAAATCCGACAACGTCGATGCCCTAAAAGAGCGAACGAAACCGTCCTCAAACACCAGACACACCCAAACGCAAAACTGAAAAGGACAGAGGCTCAACAAAAGAGTAGGGTTCCACGAATCCAGACAAAGCTGAGGCCCTAAAAGAGGGCAAAAGAAACCGTTCCCAATCATAAAGCATGCCCAAAGGCAAGGAGCGAGTTTCACTTGAGGATTGAAATCCGCCTAGGCGAGGGAATACCCTATAACCAACCAAACACACCAAAACGTACAACGGACGGCAATAGGCATCATCAGCTACACCTCAAAATTCCAAAAATCCAAAAGGGCACCCTACAAGCATCCACCAAGCTGACTCAAACCTCACCAAGAAAGCGGACAAAAGAAATCCTAAAAGAAATGAAGTCAAGCAATCAATCACCATACCAATCGAACCCAAAGATGGCTGGAGAGCTTATCCAAATCGCCGAAGCAAATCTCCCAGACACATCGCCACCGAATAACTAACTTATCATCAAACCACACAAAGAAGAAAACCAATCAAAGAAGAACTACTCTAAAACAATCCAAAGAGGTTCGGGAGATTATCCAAATCTGCCGAAGCAAATCTCCCAAAACGCATCGCCACCGAACAACTTGCAGACAATCCGAAGAATAAAAGAGGAAAAGAACCAATCAGAGAAGAGCTAAACCAATCCACTCTAGAAAGATGGTTTGGGGGGCCTATAAATCCACAAAAGTGTACTCCTCAAACAAACCAATCACACTCCAGAATCCTAACCATCATTCCAAAGGAAAAGGCAAGAAAACAAACTAGACTACACAAAGAAAACTCAAGCAAACTAAGTTAACAAATACTCAATAAAACGCGCGAACACGCAGCCAATAGAAATCCAAATCATCAAAAAGATTAATCAAAACACACCAATAACCAATCCATACCTAGGTCAATCATAAAACAATACCTAAAATCGATACATCCAAACCTACTAACAATGCACCATAGTACCACCTAACCACAACGTGGACAGGGTACTACCAAAGAGCAGGGCCGTCGCTAGACTTTTGGCCGCCCGGTGCAGGTTTTTAAATTGTCGCCCTTATTTTTGTAGATACTAAAAAAAATTGGCTAAATTTAAAAAATGTTTATTAAAAAATATAACATTGTTAAATATACTGTGTTGGCTAACAGCGTGGTGTCTTTCTTTACTTTTAATTATTAGTTTGCCACACTTTGGGCCGTCATTAATATGCACTGGATACAGGTTGCTGTGCCTTAAAATTGTACTGAACCTTCAAGTATTGATATTGCTCAGTTTTTTAAATTACAAATTGCCCTATTTTGTATTATAATGTCAATAATTACTATTATAGATAGTTCCTAAAAACTCAACAGAGGTGGATTCTTTTATCTAGTTACTTGTTTTCTGTTGATTGATATTCAAATATTTTAAATCGCATTTGCATCATAAGTCACAATACTTATGTCAACCAAAGGTCATAAACATATTTGAAATGCATATGACAAATACAGATTGTTTCCCTATTACACAACAATATTAAAAACACAGTAAGTAATTCTTTGATAACTAATTCACATATATAGTCTTTTATTTGCCTTTTTCTAGTAATTACCTTTCAATTGATCTCCACAACGTTTAGGAAGGAAACCAACCTGTTCCTCTCTTCCTACTGACACAATCTCTGACGCACCTTCCCGCAATGAAAGGATCCTCCTATAGACAAAACGTCTTCAACTGTCCCAAATCAGTAACTCTAACCTTCCCACAGAATGTAGCTAACCAACCAAATCTGCAGATACTGACTTCCTTTACTGCCACTACCAAACTTCTTTTACTGCCGCTGCCAAACTTCCTGATGGTGCTCCTCTGGAACTCTCGCTTATCACTGAACAGCTTGATGTAATCCAATTCAATTAATGTCTGACGTTAAATGTATTTTTCCAATAAACTTGACTTCATATTCTTCTCCAGTTATTCACTTTTATAGATTAATTCTGCTTGCTTATTATTTTTAACCACATACTTGTCATCCTTAGTTTTATATGTTATTCTTCTTATATGTTTAAATCTTCTTATATCTTTAACCACACAAATTTTATAATTATCTTTTTATTTTACAAACAGTTATAATAAAATAGGGTTAATTTTCAATACTTTTAATTACTCCAAATCATTTTCGTTTCATTTTTTACAAGTTATCTATATATATAATAGACTTGTCTGTCCGTCCGTCCGTCCGGGACGCTGTTTCAGAAGCCAAACCGTAAGAGATAGAGAAAAAAGTTATGAAAGTTATATGTTTGGAATGGTCATGTCAGGACAGGAACCGAATTTCAGTCACGTGACACTTCCGGTTTTCGAGAAATCACGTGATTTCCGTCCGTGCGGGACGCTGGTCCGTCCGGGACGGTCTTTTTTGTTTTATTAAATGAGACATTTGTCTCACTGGACTGCTAGTTATCAATAATTAGAACAAAATTTCTTAACTACCTCATTTTTCTTTTTATACACTCTAGTCTTATCTATTTGAGTTAAACCTACTAAAATTTGATTTTATTTCAAATTAAGCATTTGTCATTCGTTTTCAAACTGTAATGTATGCAATATTATTTTATTTTCAAAACCACGTGTTTTTCAATAGCTATTTTTCATTCACATTTCCACCTTATCTCTGAATAAATCCAAATTATTTTATTAACCAATTGTAATCCCTTTAATTTTAATAAATTTGATTATAACTACATTAAGGTCGTATCATAACAATACATACACTATATACTACATAGTAACACATATATAATACATACATAAAAATAAAACTTTAAAAAATCTGACTCAAATACATAGGCACATAGAAAAAACTAAATATATTTTCGGGCTTTCTTTTCAGAACGCATACTTATTATTTTATCATAATTTAAATTATTGTCAATTCCAAACCAGTTCAACGTTCCTGCGACATATATGATCTGAAATAATTTTCGATTATTTTTTAATTTCGAGAAACTTCGTTCCCCAGAAGCATGGGTAAAGTGAATACGATTCTAAGAGATATAACTAAATTAGGGAAAGTGTTTTCTAAATTATTTTCTGTTATGTACTTAAGAGTATTTAAAGAATTATTAGTTTCATGTTCGTTTGACCCAATCAAAGTCATAAATGAGAGCACTTCATCTTTAAGCTCCAACCCGTTTATGTCACTATTTAAACTATCAGTATTGGATAAGTATCTACTCATATTTTGTAGAAGACATACCGCGTGGCGCTTTCCTCGCGAAAACATTGGGTGTTGTGTATACGAATAGAGTTTGTTCTGCATAAAACTTAAGGTAGAGTTTGCTTCCACATAAATAGAGTGATAATTTCTGGTTAAGAATAAAATAAATAGAAAAGATTGACGTCTTTTTGAGTATGATTACATATTTAAGTCGTACATTATATTTAGTAACTCTACTGCCATATCATATAATAAAAAAATATAATACATATTTTGTTAAGAAAGAAAAATAGCCGCCCCCCAAAAACGGCCGCCCGGTGCGGCCGCACGCTCGTACCTGCTGTAGCGACGGCCCTGCCAAAGAGCATATGCTCTTTGGTACTATAAAAGCCCTATCAAGCCCCACACGTTGGGCGTCAAAATCCTTTTGTGAGGAAGGATAAAAGGTTTGGCATTACCTGGTGGCGAAAGTTGTATTTGATATTTTGCCGGTTGGTAAATATCGGCCTAATGGGCTAACTAGTCGCGACGGTCGGGGTTCCAACTACGCTGAAAAGAATACTAAACGCAATACGAAGAGAGTGGGCGCCAGGTCCTCGACATCGAATCATCCTTGTGCCGGACCGTCACAAGGTCGAAGATATATCCAGCAAGTTAAACCAAATAGCAACGACCAATAAAAATATCACAGCCTTATTCGGTACTATAGTGCAACACACAAAATAACTCAGGAGCAAATCAAACACAAACAGGCAAGTCATCAAACAGAATCAAACAATATACGAATAAATCAACAGCACAGCAATAAACAAATATCAATACACTAACCAATAAATCAGCAATAAACACGTTAAAATCGGCAAAGGCACTGCATCAATACATTTCATATAAATCACCTATATCCATCAAGGGCTAACAATAAACCTCAGCTGTAATCTGTCGCGAATCAAGAATACACGTTGCTACACCAATTGGCAACACAAGTACAACTATACGCACGCATCCTGTGAGGCAGAGTGCTGCGAAAACTAGAGCTATGCAAACAAAAGTATAACTACAACCCCGAATGTTAGCTTACAATTTAAATGTAACGTCAAGATTTCAAAGGCTCGAAGCCCGCTGTTACGGTTGTATGATCATACAGGGCGTGGCGGTTTCCGTTTTAAACTCATCAAGTTCTTATATATGACTAATAAAAGCAACGGCTTGAATTATGCTCCTAACAAAAGCTAAAATAACAAATTACCAAAATCAATTTTACGAATATCCAAAGTTTGAGCATTAAACTAGCGTGAGCGGTTCGCTAGTTACAACCTACACAATAATGACATTTGACGTTTGCAAGGCTAACCTCTGCAACTAAGTTAGGCGAAATGCAGTGGCCAAAGTTGTGTAAAAATACGGCTAGCCTGTCATCTAGGTAAGCTAAACTGTCTTAAAATAGTTCAACAGCATATCTGAATGTTTTGTTACGTTACAGGGCCCAATTCAAGGCGGCCTTTATCACACTTACTGCAATCCAACGGTAAGCAAACCTAATCGTAGCATTCAATTCAAAAACACAAATATCTAATGAAAGTAAGTTTTGGGAAAATTTTCAGCTAATTAATACATTTCAATAAAAAGGCAAAGCAGTGTAATAGTTAAATATAAATATATTTCAACCAACAACGTGGTCTTCTTCAGTATGGGAAAATTATCATTATAAAATTAATTCCGGAATGTTTGTAGTTGATAATATTTACTACATCAAAAATGTTACTCGAATAACACTGTGGAATCGGGGTCCATTAAGTAAGGTAAACAGCAAAACATAAAAATTGTTTTAAAGAACTTGGAAAGTTACGTCTAAATAATTAGTGGATTGATGTAAATGTGTTAAACTCAGTATAAGTTAATATCATAAATTTGTAATTGAAATTGCTCATAAACTCACTAAAGTTATTCAAATAACATATTCGGATGTGAAATCAATCAGGCAGGAATAAAAAACACAAGTTTTAAAAGGCTCAAAGAAGACCATCATTTGTACAAACAGAAATTTGATGGATATTAAAAATCTTTACAATAGTTAATCCAGTTTTCTTGAATGTTCGTAAGCAGCCTTCGATGTTTTCTCCATAGTTTAGATGTATGAATTCCTAGAAGTTTTGTTCTTGATGCATTTGGTAGGTAAGTGCTTGAAAAATGTTTTTTAAGTTGTAGATGATGCAGAGTATAAAGTTAAAGGTGATGATGAGGAACCTTTTCCCTTGGAGGTTCACGTTGATATATAAATTTTAGTTTACAGCTGACAAAATTAATGAAAGTAAGTTTTGGGGGAATTTGCAGCTAATTAATACATTTCAATAAAAAGGCAAAGCAGTGTAATAGTTAAACATAAATATATTTCAACCAACAATGTGGTCTTCTTCAGTATGGGAAAATTATTATTATAAAATTAATTCCGGAATGTTTGTAGTTGATAATATTTACTACATCAAAAATGTTACTCGAATAACACTATGGAATCGGGGTCCATTAAGTAAGGTAAACAGTAAAACATAAAAATTGTTTTAAAGAACTTGGAAAGTTACGTCAGAATAATTAGTGAATTGATGTAAATTAAACGATTCACTCGTGGATAAAATTTAGCTTTATCGTCTTGTATAATAGATTACTATTATGCATTTATTTAAAAATTTAACACCCCTAGATAATATGTTAATGCATCCGTTTTTACCTGTCCCATCGAATGACTTATTCAAACAGGTAATTATTTGACATTAACTTTCTGCTTTTTATTCAAGCACTATTTAAAATCATTTGTTAAAACCTTTCTCTTTCTTAATCTGAGAATTATTCTCCAATAACATCAAACAACTGTCCATAAAATTCAAAGAATCATATTTTTAATTGATATTATAGAACTTTATTTCTGAATATTAAATGCATTGCCTGATGTGAATTTTACATATAATTTCTTAATAAATTGTTTAATAATTATTCTGTCCTTGATCTGCTTAAATTCACCCTTGTACCTTTTAATAAATAAATAGTCTATCTTTCCATAAATACTTTTCTATCTAGGAATTAACTTTTATCAACAAATTAGTAGTCTTGATATGCAACCGTCACAATATACATGGGTGGTACCTAAAAAGGTCCAAACGAGCTCTCAACGCAACGGCAATTACTTACAGACTAAACACGTGACGTGCTTGACAATTACTGCAGAAGCTTTCTCGCAATCCCCCTTTTACAATTAATTTTGAGCAATGTCAATTTTCAATTAGATGTGTACGATAATCAAATTTACAATAATTAAGGAGATAGATTTCCATATTATAATAATTGTTTTAAATCAGGTGTATAAAATAACGTCTCGCAGGTGTGCAAGAGGTATCATAGAATGGACTTACTTATCGTTATGACGACTAGATATCAAACAGCCAGCTCTATCGCGTTTTATGGAATTTGAAAACGGCGACTTTGGCTCGGGAACTGCAGGTCTCCAGAATTAAGAGAAAATCGCTTCAAAAATAGCTCGTGGAAAGATATGGCCCATGCGAAATCTCCCCCACGATATTTATTTGAGCTTACAGGTGCTTTTGCAAAATACATTCAAAAACATTCGGTGCTCGTGGGATATTCGGTGAGAATATTGCCCTGAGTACTGTCTCCTCGAGAAATCAAGGTTTTGTAATATTCAAATGGAACGAACTAGCCCTGAAATTTAGCACTTGTGCAAATTATTGCTGAAATTAAATTTGTGCAAAATTATCATTTGAATTCGTTGATCTCCATGGAAATAGTCTCACGCTATTGGTAGTTTGAAGATGAAGGGAAATTTATGAATAATTCAACATTTGACGTTTCGGAAAACGCTATCACATGTTTAGTTTTATTGATTAATTAAAACTTATTTTATTTTTAACCTTTTATCGACAGAAAACTACATATTAAGTGAAAACCAAAATTTTTATTTTAAGTACTGAGTAATAGTAAGTCCAAAGTTTGAGAAGGGGATAATTTGGTCCGATTTTCTTACTAAGACGGTCTCTAACTTATCGAAGTTCGATGTCTCGACAAGACTGCATTAGTCAAACAAGTATATCCACTTCCGGGCCCGCCGCACTAATCCTTCGTCCTGCTTAACTATTGATGGCCTGAAGGGTTACACGGACGCGTTAAATATTTAAAACTCTCAGCTCTCCTAATTAATATAAAACCAAAGTCTGATACCTTAAGATTAAGTGCTATTTTTAATTTGAAACCAGTCAAGAGAATTTTCTTAATGAGTTGTCATAAAAATAATTAAGGGAGGGCACCTTCTGTAGTAATTATTTAATGAAGCTATTGGGATTTTGTGAAATTATTAAAGGATAGACTTCTAAATAATGCGTGGAAAGAGCTTCAGCAATCTCCTGTGGCTATTATTTAAGCATGCTATTTTAGAAGCATCAATAGTTGATTTATGTTCTAACCAAGAATATTTTAATATTATCAGTTTAATCGATTTTCCTTTTTTAAATGTAGGCAGGGATTGTTTCAAACATGGATCAAGTAGGATACGCGTCGGTAAACGTCGGTAAATAATTAAAAATCAGATAGAAAATTGAATCGTATGTTTTTAGGCACATATTCAACAAGATATTTGTATTTTTAAGTATTGTAATCACGAAAAAATCACCTTCCGAGATTTCTTCAGATCTTCACGTTTCAGGGTCCCTAGATGAGGAAAAGCAGATTTTCTCAATTCCGTATGTCTGTCTGCCTGTCTATCTGTCTGTCTGTCTGTCTGTTTGTTGGCGGTATAACTCAAAAAATATTTGTCGGAGGAAGACGATATTTTGCATACACATTATATATATCTTCTTCTTCATCACAACGTCTTGACAGACGTTTTGTGACCCATATATTTAGAGTTTGTGAGCTTGTTGGAATCAGTTTGATTCCATGTTTCGAATTACTCGTCTGGCTGTGGTATACCATCTATCGCGGTTGTTTGCGAGATGTACAGCTTCACCAAAATTGGTTTGTAATAGGTGTTTGATAGTGTCGGTCCAGCGCTTTGGAGAACGTCCTCTTTGTCTTTTGCCATCGGGTTTGCCTTGTATAATTAATTTTTCCATATTATCGGCCCTTCTATTGATTTGGCCAAAGAGTGAAAGAATGCGCAGATAGACAGTACTGGACAGTCGTTTAGCAGGTGAAATTTCAGTGAGTATTGAAGCATTGGTACGATGGTCAGTCCAAGGGATTCGCAGCATGTGTCTCCAAACCCACATTTCAAATGCATCAATGCGACGTCTATCTGCTTCTCTGATGGTCCATGTCTCTGCCGCATAGATGAATACAGAAAACACCAAGGAATTTACCAGGTACATTTTGGTAGATGTAGTGACATTTTGGTCACGCCATATTTTGTTAAGCTGTTTTAGCCAACTGTATGCGACGACGAATTTCAATTTTCCAATTTCCGGTATTGTCAATCATTACTCCTCACGTTGACCGATCTGATGGGTGTTCGGTCTGTTATTGTTTGCCCAATCTACTATCATTACTTTTGTTTTATTAAAGTTAATACTTAAACAGTAAAGACCACTAACTACTTGGAGCCGCTGTAGTAAGCTGATGAGTTCATCTTCGCTGCCCGCTATCAAGGTTATGTCGTCAGCAAACCTAAGATTATTGATTTTTGTTCCGCCTATAGTTACGCCACCCTGCCAATCTTCGAATACTAGACGCATTATGTACTCACTATATATGTTGAAAAGCATCGGTGATAGTACACATCCTTGCCTCACACCTTTGTGTACGGTGCATATATCAGATGTAATGTTAGACATTTTTATCTTTGTAGAGTTTTCATTATACAAACGTTGTATCATGGTGGATAGATGTGTTGGTGTACCCATCTCTTCAAGTATACTCCCAAGCTTGCTCCATATGACATTGTCGAATGCTTTGGAATAATATACAAAGCAAAGGTACAAAGGCACATAGAGCATTATTTTGCTGGCATGTGATATCAATGCTAGGAGGCAGTAATTGTCACAATTGTTGGAAGATCCCTTCTTGTGCACTGGCACGAAAACCGATGTCCTCCAATCATCAGGCCATAATCCAGTTTTCCAGATTTGCTGACATATTTCATGAATAATTGATATAACATCATCTCCTAGTAGTTTAATAGCTTCAGTTGTAATCAAATCAGCACCTACTGCTTTGCCTAGCTTCAGGCTTTTAATGGCGGCTTTCACTTCTGACAAAAGTATATCCGGCTCTGATTCGTACTACTTCATCAATATCGGTAATTACAGTGCCATTCCGATTCTTGATTGACCACGTTTGGGATTTAAATTTTCCGGTGATTAATCTGACTTTTTGAAACAGGTCTTTTGTGTTGTTTTGGTCCGCATGCACCTCCAGTTCTTTACACATGTCTTGTAGATATGCGTTCTTGTCTCTTCTGCAACGAGTCTGGATCTCCCTTGTGAGACTATTATAGGCCTCATTTTTGGCAGCTGTATTTACGCCATAGATTTTTAGTTTTTTCCGGTTTTCAATTAGGCTTAACGTTGTTACGCTTATTCAAGGGATTTTGGAATGCATATTAGTATTTTGAGTGTTCAAAATTGTAGTCATAATGCACTTCCTCAAGTTTTCCCATAGTTCTTGTGAATCTTGTTCATCTGCATCACGCATTTTACTTAGAATTTTTGTAATACTAGTTTTTAAAACTTTTTGTATCAGTAATTCTATACTGTATCCAACACAATGTTTACCCAGCCTCCTAGACGATTATACACTTGAACATCACCTGATGGACAATACCGCAACCAGATAGATTATATTCTCATTATAACCAGGTGGAGATCATCAATAAAACTATGTAACACTCTTTCAGGAGCGGACGCAGGAACTGACCATCAATTATATATTCACCTGGAATGAAACCGGGAAATTTTCAGACAAATATATACAGGGTTAAACAAATATAATTTTCTTTATTTTTCATTCAACTTAGTAATAAATACAAGTAATGATTTGTACATAGTGCAGGCTTTATTCTTACCAAAAGTAGGAGCCAATAGATACAGAAATTTTGTGACCGATGAACATTAAATTGCTTCTCTTTGATGTATGGCTTGATAGCCTCGCACAATTTTGGCGGTTGTTTGCTAAATATACGTCAATGTTTTTTCAACGTCCTTCAGGTAACGTCATCCAATATTTTGTAGGAACATTATCTCTTTCATCATCAGCGGTTTTCTCTGCAAAATTAAACTTTTATGCCATCTGCATTTCGGCAGAATCAACATATGTTGCTATATCCGATATTCCAAAGACATCTTGTGAAAATCAAAGCATTGCCAAGATTAATTTTCGTGCGTTTGATGATGTTCCCATTCCTCCAAATTTTAGTTGGTTGAGAAATTTCAGCTATATCGAGTCGAATACGTCCCCAATTCTTAGGTTCAAAGTTTAATACTTGTATATTTGTAATCTGTTACAAACAATATAATAATGAGCAAATTTGTTCATATTAGCATAACAGATAGGGTTCACCTGTCGGAGTAGGCACCCATTAGCGTCTTTCCATAATAGTATTGCAATTTAAAGCATTAAACGTTTTTACTTCCCTCATCTAAAAGACGAAGGAAGTATTGTAATCGCGAAAAAATCACCTCAAGAGATTTCTTCAGATTTTCACGTTTCAGGGTCCATCGATGACAAAAAACAGGTTTTCTCAATTGTGTCTGTCTGTATGTCTGTCTGTCTGTTGGCGGTATAACTCAAAAACTATTTGTTGGAGGAAGATAATATTTTGCATACACACTATATATCTAGCTGACATGAAACCGAGAAAATTTCAGACAAATATATACAGGGTGAGCACCTTAAAAAATCAAATTTTGTTTATTATTGCTTTAACTTAGAACTAGATACCTACAAGCAATAATTTGTACATAGCGCAGGCTTTATTCATGCCAAAAATGGGACCCAGGATAAATGTTGTATGAGACAAAAACGAGCAACGAATAATTGCGTTATGTTTGGAGTATATATAGCTGTATCGAAGAAATTCGAAGCGTCCCGGTGGCTCACGAAGCAAATGCCCGCTTACCCGTGAATTGCCGCCGAACAATGAAACGGATTGTTCTCAGGCGGTTATATTTTTATTTTTGATTTAACTGAGATACAGATAAAAGTAACAATTGGCACATAGTTCAGGTTTTACCCTTGACGAAGATTGAACCCAACAGATATAGCGTAAATGCTGTAAAGCAGAAAAAGGTGTCGACAAAAAATGGATTCGATTTAAGGCAGTCGGGACGCACGGACCCAAGAAGTTCTCGGTAGCGCATGTAGGAACATCCCGCTAAACGTTGGAATCGCATACGCAGCCGCCTGCACTTCGAATTTGACCACCGGTAGTTTCTTTTATTTGAAAATGCATGTAATTTATTAGGAACGTGAAAATATTTTGTTACCCTTAGGTTAATTTGATTTTTAAACTTATATAGTGTTACAACGCCCACTTACGAGGGAAGTTCTGAGTAAAGCTCGTTACAGGTTGTTATATTTACAAACTTGATCACTGTTGTCGAGTAAATTTAATGCTTCATGGTTTAGGTGGAGCTCTAGATCTTATGAGTATAATGTAGCTCAATCTCGTAACTCCTCGCACAGAAGGTGCGGTTAAGTCTTCCCGAACTTCGTTGTTTGCGTTCGCTGCACTGGCAATCACAGGGAATGTTTTAGATGGAAATATCTCTATGTTTGAATTGGATGCGGTGTTCCAGAGGTGAATTGCGTAAGACCAGATGGGATTGAACGACTCTCATTTAATTAACAATTTTATATTACCTATTCTTTGTATATTTGCTTGGTCTTAAGTACTCCGATCAACAATCAAATGTGAGATTCTCTTCATTGGCTGCAATTGTATAGCCTGCGATATTTAAAATACGAGATATTTGTTCCCCATGGCTTTATACCCCGAACCAATTCTGAAGAATGCAGCTGATCGAAAATTTGCTGTAAATGTAGAACGCAAGATATGATAGAGCAAGTCCCTGACGTACACATTTTCATATTCTATATTTGGAAGACAATATGGTGTCAATTTTTACTGCAGTCGAAATTTGTTCTAAGCTTTAGTATAGTCGACAAAGCAGACCTACATGAAAACGTAATGTTCTCTCACATATTCAACCAGCTACCGTAGTTTAAGTATTTGTTCTCTCGTACCAAAATCTTTAACAAACAAGGATATTTAACATGATAAGTGCTATCGAAATCTAGTTTACAGAAGTTTTAGTCACCCTTTTTTCGGAGAGTGGAATAAAGACTGAAGATTTTTAGTGACTTGACAAAGTATTTGTTCTTCAAACAGATAATTTGACAGATTCTGTAAACGACTATAATTTCACTTTTTCTGATAAGCTCTTGAGCAGCGGCGTCATTGCACGATGAGTTATCAGTCTTTAGTGTTTTGGCAGTAGTTTATCTTTCTGCAATCGTAAGTGGTGATTCCAGTTCTAGTTCTTCACTCTAACGTCCTTTAAGGTTTCATTATTTATTTTCAAATTACTTTTTTCACAGTGCTTTCTCTATACTGTTACGGTGTAAAATCGGCTTTAGTGCTTCTATTCATATTTACAGTATATAAGCGCGTCTATAATATTTTGCGGGTTGGTTTACCTTTATCGGCTTTCCTATTTTCATTTGGCGTGATTCTGGTATTTGCAGTTTTGCGCGTGGCGTACCGTCTTTTCCGCTTTTCGTTGTGTACCAGCAAAGACCGTTGCGCTTCATGGCTTTTCAAGCTTTGAGGGATTTTGGCTTGTTAGCAACGTTTTGGAAGCTGCTCTTCTACAGCCTGTCGACGAATTTAGCAGAGAAGTTGGTTGGTAAAGCAGAGTTTTTTTGTCTTCTCTTCAGATCAATGTTTATGCGATTCGCTCTAATTTGGGGTAGTTATTTGAAGTCGTTAGTATCGAATTTACAGAACATGGTCAGTTTGCTACGATTGAATGCCTCCGTGTGACCATTAACTCCCTTACGTTAGCGTGACCTTGACCCAATAACCATCTTGTCCAGCTGTGTGGCGAGAGCTATGTTACTTCTCTGGGAGGAGGTAGTAACCCTTTCGAGGGAGCTGCGAGTTAAGCTTTCACCTTTCCAAGTTGACCATTATTTAATTATTGTGTTTTTGACGTTTTGTGTCTAATGATGACTTCTGATCGAGTAGGTTTTTCGGGTTTCTCGTGCATGATTCTTTGATTTTCAACGTTCAGTCATTTTCGAGCTATGCAAATTGCTAACAGATTCGACTGAATTCCTTCAGAATCCATTGAACGTTAGCGTTGCTTTTGTTTGTTTAATCTTTAAATGTTTAACCTTTCTGTGCAATGTGTTTGTTGATTACACGTAGGTATGTAGTTTTATATCCAATCGTCCATTTTACGCACAAACCTGTGATCCTGCCATAAGACGGATTTGTGATATTAGACTAGTACCATGATTTTAGATTGTTGTTTACTGGGTGCACCCGAACACCCGAAGGACTTTAGGAATTATGCGTAAATACCCCCTGTATTGTCCATGTTATACAATGTTATTGACTGGCTATTTTTATATAACCTTCATTTGAAATTATACTCTGTTACGATTTACAATTTAGCACTTGTTTTATTTTGTTACTGCGACCTTCCTATTTCAGATATATTGCGATTGACTGCTGCTTCTGAGTTTATAAGTTCTCGTTTCGATCTTACCATACTTGCAAAACTACTCGTTGGCGCTTTCATCATTTATTTGTAATTTAATAATTTTATAAAGAACTGCACTCCGTCTCCACTGTTTATCTAGCCGACCCCTTAAATATGGAAATATATTTGGAAATAGAGTACAGTCGAAATTTGGTATCAATATCTAGATCACTATTTCTGTTAGCTATTGCTGCACCACAAGCATACTTGATAGTGATATTATTTATATCCTGCCTAACTTTTTAAAATATGTTTGTGCTATTGTTGTTTCGATTATGATCCATCCTTCTGCATATTTGATAAATATAGGGTTCTTTCCTCCTACTTAGGAGGACTACTTAACTTCCAACTTGCAGAAGATTATTTCAATTACCCCTTAATCGTCTTTGCTTATATTCAAAAAAGAAAATGTCTGTGTATGTAAATTTAAGAAAGAATTCAAATTCAAACAGGTACAGCATTTAAACTTCGCACACGCAGTGCTTCAATTTGTATACTATGGTCATATGCATTGAAACTGAATTGTCAAGTGTTAGAGAATTTTCTCCAATGTAAACCAATTAATAAATACATTTTTATTCTGCAATAGCAACAATTACTATTATTCGTTCTATAAATACAAATACATTTGTAATTTCGTTTGTCCAAAATCATGGAAAAGCAATGTTAACTTAACAACATAGAAAACTAATTTTATTTTACACAGTCGCTAATAGGTATTTACGATAAACCTAGTCTTTAGTCACAAGTAGGGCAGAGTTAAAACGCGAGTGTAGCGAAAATTGTAAGCTCCGCGAGTGTGTCTTAAAATATTTTATCTACGATAGAATCTAGAGAGCACGGTAAATCAAAAAACTTATTTTCAATATAAATGAGGATACTACATTAAACAACAGGTTTGTCTTGATAAGAAAAACCTCACCCCAGTAACCGGTCGTAATTTAGCGTGGTTAAAAAAATTTAACCACGTTGCTACTGACGACGTGACTAATAAAATGTTCTTAAACAGTTGTTTGACAAGCTTAAAACTGCCAAATAAAAGTTAATATTACACACTGTGGTAGATAATAGTAATTTGTATACCAAGGCACTGAAGTTAAGCTTTATATCACAAATGTGTATTTTGTTGCCCTAGCCCGTAGGGCCAAGACAAATAAACAATATGTGAGATAAAGAAGAACTTCAGTGCCGAGGGGTACATTATGTTTTTCGAGAAGTCGCGAAATTACTTTTTAAACCAACCTTTGTAGGTTATGTTGACGTCGGTTGACGTTTACCTATCGCCCCGCCACCTACAAAAAGTCGTAAAGCAATGGATTACTTCACTGGCGATTTCTCGTATTTTAATGACGATTTCGATTTCTTCACTGTCGATTTAAAAATCACAATTTTAGTATATAAATATGCACCATCTCGGATATGGTATATTATTTTCCATGAACGTTACATAAAATAGTTAATTCATTATTATGGGTAATACTATAGTCAGTAAGTTCACTTCAAACTCAAAAAAATGAGCTGTTTATATCTGAAAATAAAAAAAGATCAACCGTATTATCAGGTACGCAACATACAATGCTGAATGTGGCACTGCAGAGAGATCAATGAAACTATTGTTTTCTATAGAATTTTATTATTATATGCAAGTTGTTTACGTTTCTAGAGTATTCGCTAAGACTTCGGTATATAACTTGCAAATAAGCTTGTAGTAGCGCCTGCATTTATTAGTGTTATAAATTCATAAAGCCGAAATCTTGTGCGAACTTGGGAAGGTGTAAATCTTGACTTGGTTGGCCACAACGAAACTCCTCTACAAATCACAGAAGTCATCCCATATTAATGATGATCTATCTCCTAAGGGGTAACATTACCTAGCTTCCGAAGCAACTTGTGTCCACGAAAATAAAAAATCATATCTCAACGGTTAATTTAGCGACGATAATAGTAAACAGTAAAAGTAGCGTAAACAAGTAGACAATATTGTTGTTTTAGAATCCACTAGCATAAATACCTTATTCCATGCATGCAGCCCACTGCGATAAAAGGAAATATAAATCATTTCGTGGACCGCGTATCTTCTAAATGCAAAAATCTATGAAAAAGTATTTTATCGAAAGTTGAAAAGGACGCCGCAAAAGAAAAGTATCAAATGGTCATTGTAACCGCAGCTTCTCTGATAACAGAAAAGTTCTAAATCCACCGACATAAATCAAAACTTAACACGTATCGCAAGTCGAATATATTTCCCCCTGCTTCCATGCATACATCTTATGCTCAGACACAGTTCTCTGTCTATGAAAAGATAAAAGTTTGTATGAAGAAACGCGAAATGTATTCTGTAAATATAACTGCCGCAGATATTATTACATACAGTACAACTGCAATACTACAAGATATGTACTACTATACTATACATCGAATTATGTCTTATCCCTTACTCTTTTATTTTAATTTTGGTTTTAGTTTATTTTGCCAATACTATTTATCAGTTCAAAGACCAAAAAGGCATTGAAAAACAGTATATACTCATAAGTTGTTGTGAAAGTAACTTATTATATTCTAAAAGCAGTAGACCTAGATACGATTTAATGTACACAATTATAAAGAACAAACATTTTAAAATACGTGTGTTTAAAAAAAAACTCATTCGCAGCATTGAGGTTTGCCACAGCTTGATAGATACCCATTGAAGCAAATTAACTAAATTACATCTTGATTTTGAACTATTTTGCTAAATATATACAAAACCCTTAATAAAAACAATTTTATCTACGACCACTACTAAAAGTAGGCCTTTTAGCGCTAGCTTGTTTCACTAAATGTGACGTTTTATAGTTTACCGTGGTTAAAGAAATCAGCTGTTTACTTTTAGCTCTAGTGTTAAAAGTGAAGTGAGGTTATAAAACTACAATTTCGAACTGGGAGTGAAGTTGTAAAGTTATTCTAGTTGCTTCTTGCGTTACAGGTAAAGTGTTTTTGAAATTATTAAAGCGTTATGTAATGAATACACTCAGATGTGGAGTATTAATATAGATATTTATGCATTAAGGGAGATATGAATATGTTTCTTCCTTGAGGTTGACATGTATTACAGACCGAGGGCCTCTGGTCCGAGGTCTGTAAATCAACCGAGGGTAAAAAACATGAATATCTCCCGTGGTGCATACAATATTTTATTTACTAGCATATTAGTAGCAATAGTATGAAATTTCAAAATGTCATAATGACATTTAAAATTAGAATATTTAAGTAACATCAAGGGTTGCCTCAATGTATGGTTGCTAAGGCATGGCCTATATCTGCATGGTTACCAAGAGTTTGAGGGAGAAAAAATTTGACAGGTCCCTTGGGAGTTATGAGTAGCTTTTCATATTTTGTTTCTATGACGAAAATGTACAATATCACGTTGCTAGTAAATAAATTACATTTCGTAACTGACCTTGACAGCACTGGCTTCGCAAACATTTGCCCGCGCGTGGCCTACTGTTTATTATGACATAAATTAAAAGTGTCGCAGATGCAAACCTTTGTTAAATCGATATTTATGGATTAATAACGGTAAAATTAAGGTCGTAGATAAAATATTGTATGCAACGCATGCTAAAAGTCGTTTATGCACGAGACATGTTATGAAACTCAGCCTTCGGATTCGTTTCATAATTTTCATGTTTCGTGCATAAACGTCGACTTTTAGCACTTGTTGCATAAATAGCTATTATTGACTGTTATGGTTAATACAGTCGTTGTTGTTGCGTAAATGCTATCTTATTTTAATTTTTGCTTGATACAAGTAAACTCAATGCAGTGTAAAATTTTGCCTGTCACAGTGACAGATGCTTTTATAAACAAAATTCAATCTGACATTCACCTACGGACTGAAGTTAAGACATGACTAGATTTTCTATCTTTCTGTCCAAGGCTTACCCTAAATGAGTTTTTTTTTTGGAACACACAATATTAAAGTGCAGAAGTGTACACAATGTTACCAAACGATTAGTATACGTAATACGAAACTGAGGAATACAAACTATTGATTTTTTAATACCTTTCTCTTCCATATCTTCAAACATTACTACAATGTTCGTTGCTATTTAGGCAGATCTTGATTAATAGCTAAAATTCGCAAACCAGTTGTACTATAAACTAGAGTTAATGAAAAACACGCGGCTGGTCTTCTCGCATGCATGTAGTCTGTTACACACCTGTAGTGGAGCCATAAATCGCAATAACTCGTTGTCAACAGTTAGCGTAAGAATTCCAAAGAAAGGAAGCTCGCCTATAAAATAAACAGTGCCAGTCCGCAATAAATATTTGTGAAATGAGTAGATGCCTTTTGCCGGTTCTGCGACCTCCCCCCACCACTTTTTCAAGGTCGAGGTTATAGTAGAGGCAAGTGGATGGTTCTGGAACCTCCCCCCACCACTTTTTCAAGGTCGAGGTTACGTCCTCCCCTGAGACGCACACAAGCCCAAGGTCACTCCTTCCCCTGACGAGTCGGCCGTCAAGGTCATTTACTCGGATTTCAAAGCACGTGAACTTCAAGGCTTACGTTACTCTTCAGGCCCTCAAGGTCACTGGCATTGCAAGGTACGTGGACTTCAAGGCCAAGGAGAATCCTCCTACCGCTAGGCTCTCAAGGCCAGACGCATGTGTATAAATAAAGATGTGCAATAGTGTAGCGGGCGTTGTACTAGCAAATACATTAGCAATGACAGACGAGAACATAAAAGAAGCTATGGAAAATATAAAGCTTAGACTGCTGAAGGCCAATTTTCTGCATCCATATCCAGTGTTATTAAATTCCACAACCTATCCTCTAAATAAATTGAGGAACAAATTCGTGAGTGTGGGTTTAAACGGCTATGGATCGTTTGCGCCGACAGTGTTGTTCTGTGGTTCGGACTATGATTGGATGCGGATGGAGGAACCGATATTTAACGTGTTTTTGGACAATCAATGTATGATAAATAACTACTTTATCAGTGATGATGCTCAGCCACAACTGGTAGATATTGAACCTAATAGAAGAATATCTTGTAAGAAATTTCTAAACAAGAAAATGATTGAACTAGAGGAAATAGGGCGTAATCGAGTTGAACTGGACATGGAGTCGTTCGAAGAATTTTGGGAGCTGGTGCCGCTCATACGGTCTAAAATAGAATGTTTAAAGTGCCAACAGTTTGAAAAATATTATAGCACTGTAATTGAAAGTGTGTGGAATGAACCGGGTGATTTCAAAACAAACATTGCGAACGCGTTGCCTACATCGGAAAATGCGATGTGTATGTACGAAATGCTAACATTTGCGTTGGACATTATACAGTGTGATATAGAATGCAAACAAAGCGCGGTACGTAATAGTTAAGTCTGTTTGCTGTAGAAGTTGTAACCATTTAGAAAAAATAAATTTTTGTAAATCGAGTATTGTCACTTTACATAAAAGCTCTGTATCTTTTCAGGCAGAGGTAACGAGTAAAGAAATAATGGGAGCCTTGAGTTGAAATTGCACAGAAAATCGTCCGCGTACTCTAAATGCTTACCATCCGTATGTGCAAGGTGACGTCTCCGTCCTTCAACCCATGGTCAACCCATGGTCAACCAATGTGTACTTAAGCAATTCTCAGATGAGGAGGGGTCATTCTCTTCTCTGCTGTCGCGATGGTTGGTTCCAGTGCTGTAAAGTGTGTTTCGTGTGGAGGTATTGTATTGCAGGAGTGGAAGCGTAATGCTAATAGACTTAGCCTATCGACGCCGGAACGGGCTAATGCCGAACTCTGCGTTTGCACGCAGCGAAGCGGGGCAACCCCCAACCCCGCAAGCCGGACGCCGCAAGCCTCGTTAAACATTTTGGACAATGTAGTAGTGGTATCTGGCCGTTCTTTATTTTCTCCGATTTCGGACGTCGAGGCCAGCTGTACACCTGCTAGTCAGGACAGCTCTTGCAAAATTTTAAGGCAACTCCTTACTGAGGGGCCAAAGCGAAAACGTGCGTCGAAGTTAAGTTTGGCAAAACGCGTAGAGCCAGTGTTGATGAATGTCGAGGCTGTGACCGGAAAGGGGCAAGTTCGAAGTGATTCAGATAGTGTGATAAATATATGTACTCCACAGCTTCTTCAAGGCGTGGAGGAAACTGAAAAATCGGTTGCAAAAAGAATGAGATCACAGTCTCCACACTTATCACAAGAGGAACAAAATATTGTGAACGCTGAGTTTTGTAAGAAATTTGACGATAGTAGCGCGGAGGTTTGCGGTGGTCGTGCAGCACAAGAGTTCGAAAGGGTCGTAAAGGAGCTAGATATCGAGGTCGTCTCGGGCTCAAGGCGACCGTCTAGCTGTAGTTCCGGACGCGTTAATCCACCTGCAACGCAACCTTCTCCAGAAGTGGCAGCTTCAACATCCGTTATCAGCCAGGCCTCCCTGGTAGCGGACGATGGAGCTGACAGGCTTGCAACACCTGCTTCCCTTGTCGCGTCGGCGGCCTCTAGGAGTGAGGTGTCGACTGCCTCCGCCGATGAGAAAGAGGAAGAGGAAGGCATATCGCTAACGCAATGTGCCATTCGTCAGTATGAGGCCAAACGCACCGCTTTTTTTGCCAGATATGATGACGTCACCACCGGCGAAAAAAGAATCGACGACCTGGACACTGAAATGGACCAGTGCCTAGATTCGCTGGACGCCATTCAAGGTCGTATGAAATCCAGAAAACCCAACCTCGCCAAAGGTCACAGCGGAAGCACTCTGAACGAGATGCGGTTGCTGGAGATGGAGCGGCGAAAGATATCCAACGACCTATCAAGGGTAATGGACGAGATTCTTGCCACACGTCATCAGCTCTGGCAAAATGTACAATTGTAGATAGTAGATTGTAGTTTAACATGTGATACGTCCGTAACACAAAACAAATAACCTTCCCGTATCCCCTCCAGGGTGTCAAAAGCGAATCCTCCGCGTGGTGGCACCTGGGTATTCCGCTCGAGGTTTCAAGAGTAATTTTATTTGTAGACTGTAATTGACAGTGTTATCGCTTTTGTGAATATCACCCCCTCGAGCTGGGTAGCTAATCGCGTAGTTAGTATAATTACAGTTTGCGTGAAGCTAATTACCCAGTATGTTCAGATGCACCGAGTGCGAACGATCCTTCACCAGAGCCGACAATTTGTTCCGCCATCGAAGAGAAAGCTGTTGTCCAGAGCTGGGCCACCCGTCGACGAGTGGTAAGTGTAATAGGTGTTGCAATGCAGACAAGCTGAATGGTATTGTGTTTGCTGCAGGCGACGCTATGGAATCTTCGGTGGTGACTGGTGAAGGACCCTCTAGCAGTAAACGCAGAAGAGTCCAAGTTTCCAGTGCTGGTGAGTGTGTCTCTATTGTAGCGTTTCATGGTTGCTAACGTTTTTTTAATAACAGAACAGCCACCCAGGACCCGATACTGCAACGTGTGTGACGATAACGTGCCCCGGAATGGTTTCATCGGACATCTCCGGAGCAGTCGTCACACAAGACGGTGTGGTGTCGCCTACCTGGGGAAGGGAGTGGTGGCCCTACAGAGCGCCTTCAAGTCCCGTGTAATAACCTATAGGGTGTCCACGGAAAATTATCATATAAGTGTTGTAGAATATATGACCGAACTCAAAGACAAAATTATAGGTCTTATAGAAGGACAGTTACATAAATTAACTAGTGTAAAAATCAATTTCGAACTTTTCGGGTTTTTTATTTTGGAGGTTCAAGATGTGCAAGACGTAAAAAGTTTTAATACAGCTAACGAGGTGGCTACTCGCGGTACAAACTTGAACGAATTATATGATAATTTTACGGGGATATTGGACGAGAAGGTGTCCGAATTTCAGGAACGAGAGTCAGGTACGTGCAATCTTTGAAGGGTTCTTGCAGCAAAACTAATCGCATTTTGTTCTTTAACAGGGTGGATCCTGAAGCAGCTGCTGTATATAGAGGTTAATGTAAATAGGTATAATCCGCTTCGAGCATCGTCATATATCCCGCTGCCGAAGCAGATTAAAAACAAGAAAGCGATCGTGAACATCCAAAACGATGACGACTGTTGTTTCGGGTGGGCTGTAACCTCGGCCATTTGCAAACCAATTGAACAGCCTAATCGAACGACTTCGTATCCGGATTGTCGTCGATTCTTGAAATTTAGGGACATTGAATTCCCTGTTAGATTGCGCGATATTCAAAAATTTGAAAAATATAATCCGCAAATTTCTGTAAATGTATACGGACTGGAAAATTTTTTTCGAGGCAATGTTACGGAATATGAAGTTGTGGGACCTCTGTACCACACCTCTTTGAAAAAGAGGTGGCATGTAAATTTGTTGCTAATTACCAACGACAAAGGTTTTGCGATGGTTGTCTAAATTATTTTGATAGCGATGCGAAGTTGGAGATGCATCAACGTTTTGACTGTAATCGTGTGTACACTAAAATGCCTACGACAGAATTGGTCACGCCTGCGTTTGGGAAATGAGGCCCCGCAATATTCTTAAGTTTGACAACTGCGCGAAGCAGATGAAGCTACCGTTTGTCATTTATGCAGATTTCGAAACGATTTTAACACCGGTCGATGGAGGGAACCTACACCCCGATTGCGAAAGACCTTATACGGTTACAACGTGCGAACACAAACCGTATTCCTTTGCATATTATTTGAAATGTTCGTTTGACGATACTCTATCCAAATTCGAAATTTATCGGGGTGCAGATGCTGTCGAAGTGTTTGTGGATCGTCTAGATCAAGACGTCTTTAGGTTGTATTCCAACTACCTGAAGCCTGTTGTACCCCTTAGGGATATGGATCTCGCGGAAATTCAAAATTTTAACGGAGCTGTTTCATGTCACATTTGCAATCGCCCTTTCAAAGACTCGGACGTAAAAGTTCGTGATCACGACCATTTGACGGGACACTATCGGGGAGCTGCTCATTCCAATTGCAATCTAAATTATAAACTTCCAAAATTTATTCCCGTATTTTTTCATAATTTAAACTACGATTCACACCTTTTCGTAAAAAAGTTGGCTCAAAATAAGGAGAAAATTGATGTCATTCCGGTAACTAAAGAAAAATATATTTCATTTGGCAAACGTATTTGGGTTGATGAAATTTTTGAGAACGGGGAACGTAAACAAGTTTATATGCAAATTCGCTTTTTAGATAGTTACCGATTTTTAAGTGCTTCTTTGGCATCGCTGGCCGGTACGTTGAAGGATGGACAGTGTGTTGAAATTCAAAATCAATTCGGAGATGGCTTAAAATTTGAGTTGATGAGGCAGAAAGGTGTATTTCCCTATTCGTACGTAGACTCTTTTGCGAAATTAAGCGAGCCTACCTTACCCACAATCGCCCAGTTTTATGACCGGTTAAACGATGCCCATATCACTGAGGCCGATTACGCGCGCGCCGTTAAGGTCTGGCAAACTTTTGAATGTAAAACGTTGGGCGACTATTCCGATGTGTACCTCAAATGTGACGTTTTTATTTTGGCAGACGTTTTCGAAAACTTTCGAAATTTATTATTTGCAACAATATAATTTAGATCCAGCGCAGTATTACACAGCCCCCGGATTAAGTTGGGATGCCATGTTAAAATTTACGGGAGTTGAGTTGGAGCTGTTGACTGACATTGATATGTTTAACTTTTTCAAAAAAGGTATTCGCGGAGGAGTCAGTACTTGTGTCGGGAGAAAGGCTATTGCCAACAACAAATTTGCGGGTAATTATGATCCTTCCAAACCCACTTCTTTTATCATGTTTTTGGATTCTACAAATCTATATGGATTTGGAATGAGACAGTTTCTACCGCAAGGTGGTTTTGTTTGGTTGACTGACGAGAAAATTGACAGTTTTGACGTTTTTCAAGTTTCCAACAAATCTGACACTGGGTACGTGCTGGAAGTTGACTTGCAGTACCCGGAAAATTTACACGACGCTCACAATGACTTGCCCTTTTGTCCCGAGCTGTTGGTTCCTCCACAGGGAAAATATAAAAATGCGAAATTGATTCCAAATTTACATGACAAACATAGATACGTTATTCACTATAGAAATTTAAAGCAATGCTTAAAGGCTGGTTTGATTTTGACTAGAACCCATAGGATACTGAAATTTAGACAATCCCCCTGGCTTAGATCGTACATCGACCTAAACACAAATTTAAGAAACCAGTCTGACAACGAATTCCATCGTAATTCGTTTAAGCTAGCTAACAACAGCGTATTTGGCAAAACTATGGAAAACGTGGACAAAAGGGTTGAGGTAAAATTAGTGAGTCATTGGGAGAAACTTGGTCACAGAATGGGGGCAGAAGCTTGGATCGCGAAACCTAACTTTAAAGATAGAATTCGGTTTGGTGAAAATTTAATTGCTGTAGAAATGAACAAGACGTTGGTTATCTACGACAAACCCAGTTATGTTGGTTTCTCAGTTTTGGATATTTCGAAAACTGTAATGTACGAGTTTTATTATGATTTTTTGAAGGAGCAATATGGTCCTAATGTTTCTCTATTGTACACAGATACGGACTCCTTAATTTTGGAAATTTTTACTGAAAATTTTTACGCGGACATGAAACGCCACCTTCATCGCTTCGATACCTCAAATTATAAGAATAACTTGCACGACGTTCCGCAAACCAAATCTGTTGTTGGCAAATTTAAGGACGAGTACGCTGGGGTAGTCGTGCGTAGCTTCTACGGGGTCGGTGCAAAAACATACTGTGTAAACGCTATCGACAAAGTTGACAAGAAAGCTAAGGGCGTAAAAAAGTCTTCCGTTCGAAAGTACCTCACCAGCGAAATTTATCAGTCTGTTGCTGAGAGCAGAAGAGATGCTGTCTTTTGTCAAATGTATGTTTTTCGCTCGCGTTTACACACTATGTACACCGAATTAATGAATAAGGTTGAGCTTTCATCGAAAGATGATAAACGCTTTCTTATTCCCAACACAACGAAGACCTTGGCGTGGGGTCACCGAGATATACCTGATTACAGGCTTGACGAATTGCTACGGATTGCCGACACCTTGCCGTAGCAATATGTTTGGGCAACAGTATTGGTCATTACTTGCAAGCATAGGTCCCACATTACGTACGCTTTCTTGTTCTTTGTAGCTTAAGTTTAGTATAAAAGAAATATTGTTTATAGGAGTGGTGATGGTTGTTAGATTAGAAGCATCGATTATATGTTGGGATATCCGACAAATGTTTTTTGTCAACGAAAGATATGTATGTACACACTCAATACATCTTTATTATGCAACGAGCGCTCCGTATGTTATTGTAGTAAGCAGTACAAATAATAAATGAGAGTATAAAAACATTTTTTTATTTACAACGTATAAGTACAATAGCAGTCAATTACACAAGGTTGGTTGTGGTTATCCAGGAATTATGACGGTTATCGAATCCCAACCACTTTACGTAAAGCTGGTTACCTTTCTTCTTCAACACCTTTTCTACCAGGTAGATGTCCGAGTGTTTGGTTTTCTGTAGTTCGTGTTCGTAAAATCCACCTTTGATTTCCTGCCCTTCCTGATCCATGAGTCTGTAGGTGGTAGGGTTTGTAAGTCGCACTGTGGTTATTTTGAATATTTAGTTACTCCAGCTGGGTGTATACCCCTTGCTAAATATCGAACGATATTTGCTAATGCGTACATAGTCTCCTTTATGAAATTTTTGAGGTTTTGGATCTACAGTTTTTTTGTGGCTGTACACGGTGTGTAACAGACGTTTGGCATTTTTAAAATTAACTTCAGCCGGCTTCATACCTGTTGTGCTATGCCTGGTTGTGTTATATTTCGTTAAGAGTTTGGGTAGAATGTCCAACCATTTGAAGGACCCTTGCAAACTGAACTGCTTCCACATCATGTTCTTCAGGGTGCGGTTACATCTTTCCACGATGCTGCTTTTCATAGATGAATACGTGCTGTAGTGATTTATCTTGTACCGTCGCATCAAAGCTTGAAAATCGGTGTTATAAAATTCTTTTCCCAAATCGGTTTGTACGTTTTTAGGAGACACCTTCATACTGGCAAGAACTTTTTGCATAGCAGTTGTTACGTCTTTTCCCGTTTTCCGTTTTACCGGAACAGCCCACAAGTATTTAGAAAAAGCGTTAATAACAACTAAAATGTATCGATAACCTTTATTGCTTCGTGCATATGGTTGCATCTCCACCAAATCCACTTGTAGTAAATCATGCAATCCTTTGAGAATCACCCGTCGCCTCTTGAAATTTTTTCGCGCTGGTTTGTGAAGTTCTGGGACTAGATCTTCCTTAGGACTCATTGTCGAATGTCGCTGTATCGACTGCTATGGGACATTTAAGCAGCAGCTGTACGTATAACTTGGGGGTAACGGCTTTGAATCTAAGCGTATCTCCTCGATTCAAAGTCACACCGACCATCTCATCCCGCTGAACTCCGTTGATGTATGATTCCACAGAAGGTCCGCTGACTTGAATATCAATAATCTGTCCGGTCGCTAACGGAAAAGTGTACTCATCAATTCCGAATATTTTTGAAAATCCCTCCTCATTATGCCCACGCCCCACCAGTAGAAGCGGTGTTTCTATATGTAGTGCCTTTATATTTTGAACTTTCATAAAGATATGTTTGCGATGAGGAGCAGAGCGTGTGCTATGGTAGTGGCGTCCAAATTTGTCGATGGGCATTACTCTATCGTCTAGCACCTTCTGATCGTAATTCAATAGGTACTCCACTTTTGTACTCGCCTTAGTAAATTATTTTTGCATCTCGTAGAGCTTGGGTGATGCTTACGATTTCGTTGGAATGGCCGGTGTGCCCCGCTACCTGAGAAGCTAGTAATATGCGCAGACGATCCACTAATGAATTTGGATCTTTCCAAGGAACAAATTCCACTTTTTTATTGGTTACTGTTAATAATCCCCTACCGGTACGCTGCACCCTCGATGCGGCTCTGGTAGGTTGTCTAATGCCGGAGGATGTAGCCAGGGGGCGTACTACTTTCATATATTTTGCGCCGGCGTTGCCGCTTATCCCTTGGGTTGGATCGTAGTTCTTACGATTTGCGGCGGATCGGTTCACTATGTCATAGTAATTTTCACGGTCTTTGGTTGTATAAGTTATCGGTTTCTTTAAGAACATTAATTCGTAAAAGCCGGGGGTGCCTTTGTATACTATTCTATTGCCGTGATCTGTAATAACCATGTCCTGACCCTCAAAAGTAAGCTGTTTATTCCCAATTGCAAACTTATCAGTGTCTATGTCCCATCGAACTCCATAGTGGAGATCGTACTTGCTCTCTGTATCTCGTATCATTCCCTCGATATATTTTCTAGCTAACCCTGAGAACTGTTCCAGGTATTCCCCTAGAACTTCCGGTTCCATCATTTGTCGCACGGTTTCCCTAGCCTCTGCTACTGAACTTTCAATTGCCGCTTCTTCTTCTTGAACTTCTACCTGTTGCTCCTCATCCGGTAAACTCTCATACAATACTTCTCGGTCAATAAATCTAGGTGTGGATGTTACCAACGCTGAAGTCGACGGTCCGGGAATGGCAATGTCGGGGGTTGACGCTCGTACGGGGGTTTTGCCATTTCTCGGACGGGGTAGAATAGATGGTGTGGACACTCGTCGTTTGATGGTTCTCAGCATAGGTCCTACTTCTTGCTGTATTGTTTGACCTCCTTCTTGCTTGATGGATGTTAGCAATTCCGTGAGTGGTTGGGAAATTGGTTTAAATTGCTCCGCAAGAGCCGTCTGCGATTCGGCGATATCTGCTTTTAAAGTTTCATATTTCCGCCTGACAGCCTTTCTAGCTTTAATAAGATCGCTTACTAACCGTTTGTCCATGTTGCTATTAGTGTCGTTGTTCGTAGACTAATAAATTGTACAGCAGTGGTCCATGCCTATATAGTGAAATAACTGTCGAACCCTTTTCTATAACGACCGGCGTTGATTTCGCTTTCTTTGTCGATAACTAAAAATCCATGATCTTTGATCCAACAGTGGGAACATAAGTTTTTAAACTTTTCGAATGACATGTCTGTGTTTACATGATCATCGTAAATGTGTTTAAGATTGGTGTGGTCTTGCCGGAATACGATTATGATATTCGCATTATCTCGCACCAGTTGTTTCGGGATTGATGAGTAAGTCTGACAGAGGTAAAAACAATCTATATTTCGATGACGTCCGAAACTAAAATAATCTCTAATTATGCTTTGAGTGTCGCATGCCACATCATCAAACACAATAACAGAATTTTCTTTCGCCTCGTGTGGTTTGATAACCTCACACCCCTCGCTGAATTCGTAGAATCCGATTTCTTTTAGTGACTTCAGGAGTATCTTCAGAAATTTGTATTTAGGTTGGTCAAGGGTTTTGGAATACAAATACAACTTTTGAAACCGCACCCCATTGCGGTGTACCAAAAGACTGATCATCGCATTGGTTTTCCCAGAGCCGGAAGGACCAATGATCAAACCCCTTTTACATCCTATACCCAGTAAAGTGCCGTGTCGTCTGAACCCTTCTGACATGTAATTTACTGTATGATTTACTACCGGCAGCGAACATTTTTGTTTAACAATTTTGACGTTCTTCATCGTTTTCGGACGGGGACGAACTAGCTTCTAACCGCGCTGTGCTAAGTATATATCTACCCCTTTGAGCTTCACATCGTCAGTCGCTCTCCGACGAGCGTTTGTTTAAGATGAGTTATACTAGACGTAAAACTCGTAGTAGTCGTCGAACCGTCACACGGAAAGGTCGCGGTTTGTTGAATACCCTTATTGATAAGTTGCCCTTCGAATTACATATACCAGGTTACAAATTTTGCGGACCGGGTACCCGCCTAAACAAGCGGCTTTCTCGAGGCGATCGAGGAAGAAACCCTCTGGACGAGGCTTGCAAGCAACACGACATCGCATACTCACAATCTAGCAATCTTTCGACGCGTCACGCGGCGGATAAAGTTCTTGCACAGAAAGCTTGGGAACGCGTTAAAGCAAAAGACTCTACTCTTGGAGAAAGAGCGGCAGCTCTTGCTGTTACAGGGATTATGAAAGGGAAAACCAAACTCGGCATGGGAGTTTCCCGGAAACGAAAGCGTACAGAACCCATTGCTGTTATGGAAACACCCCGGAAACGAAGACGTACACTACCTATTGCAGCGCAAAAATTTGGTACGGGGATATCTAGAAAACGGAAGCGTACACTACCCACTGCTGGTGTGACGGTCCCCCGAAAACGAAAGCGTCGTACGTTACCTATTGCCGCACAAAAATTTGGTACGGGAGTATCTAGAAAACGGAAGCGTACACAACCCACTGTTGGTGTGAGAGTCTCCCGGAAACGAAAGCGTGCACTACCTATTGTCGGTATTGCGCAAAAAATTGGTACGGGGGTATCTAGAAAACGGAAGCGTACAAAATGTAGTAGGCGTAAACGTATTGGAGGCGCGGTCGTTTTTAAATCGCGAAGGAAACGCCGAATTCGTTCTAGAGTAGTACTGTTCCCAAGAGAGGAGGTATATTGCCGCTTGTACCCATACTTGCTGCATTAGGAGCATTGGGGTCCCTCGAGGCGGTGCTGCAGCAGTCGCTAAAGCGGTTGGCGACTCAAAGGCTTCTAAAAAGGATCTCCAGAAAAGGAACGGCATAACAAAGCTATGGAATCCATTGCTCGAGGAAAAGGACTATATCTACGACCGTATCAGTCAAAAAACTACCGTTGAAGCTACCACGCCGAGCGTTGACGAACATCGATATTGCACAGTACGTTAAACGCTTAGAAATTCCCCATTTTAGGGGGATATTTATGCGAGATGCTCTACCCGACAAAATTCGTCAACGAGAATGTGGTGTTACTAACTTAGACGATGATGTTGGACCTGGCACACATTGGACAGCCTACGTTAAAGCTGATCGATTTTGTTCTGTATTTCGATAGCATAGGTCGCTTACAACCTCCTCCCGAATTAGTAAACTACTTTCGCAGCGATGGTAGCAACAACACATTATGTACAATTCTAATAGATATCAAAAACTCGCATCATACACATGCGGACATTTGTGTCTCAAATTCTTATATAACTTGGCGAAACCGCTTTTGTCGTCAGTTTAGGTGCCGCGCTTCATCATGTCCAGTATATTCACTCTTACGGGAGATTCATCTGTTCTTACTGCAAATTTTGACCCTCCCATTTTCTTAGACGATGGTAGCGAATACGTCTTGGGATTGTTAAGTTTCGAAACCTACTATACTATTCCAAACGTTAGACCTCCCAACAATGAATTTCATCTTGTTGGAGAACCTCCTATTATTATACCGGAGGGAGCATATGAAATTACCGACATTGCTGAATTTTTACATAACCAACTCGATTCTGATACGGGTGTTAAACAGGTACTGCTACGTGGAAACAACAGCACCTTAAAAACTGAAATAAAGTCCACCGTTCCAATCGACTTTCAAAGCGACAATACTATCCGGGACATGTTAGGCTTTGAGAAAAAAGTTTATGCTGCAGATAGGTGGCACACAGCTGAACATGTTACGAAAATTTTGAACATCAACTCGATTCTTATTCATTGCAACATCTCCGTTGGTTCATATAAAAATGGTAAGCCCGGCCATATCATTCACCAATTCTTCCCCATAGTACCGCCCGGGTACAAAATAGTGGAAACCCCTAACCCTGTCATCTATCTACCGATCAGCACGAAACAGATCACTAACTTAACTATTAAAATACTAGACCAATCGGATAATCCTGTCAGTTTTAGTAAGGAGACCGTTACGGTAACATTACATTTAAAGAAACTGTAATGGGTTTTCGATTCACCACTCCGTACCACCCCTGCTTTACTTCCTATAAGAATCGTCGCCCACACCCTCGGAAGATCAGTACGGCTTCGTCCACCACGCAGCTAACTAAAGCAAACAGAGACTTCTTGCGGTCCTTAGGCTTTACAATAGTGTAATGAGTATTTTAAATATTGGAGAGCGAGTCCTCGTCGACACTTCTATCATTAGCAATCAATTGCACACACATCAACCGTATACAAACCGTTTTGACTATAACGATGAAATTCGAATTCCAATTCCCGAAGATATGTCAACTCTTCCCGGCCTGAGCTATCTGTACCTAGAGGGAAAGTTGCGGAAGGAAAACGGTGAAGTTACAACGGCTAAATTCCTTAACAATGGTTTGGCTCACTTATTTAGCGAAATCCGATACGAAATCAATGGCGTCGTTGTCGACTCTGTCACCAAACCTGGTATTACGTCTACTCTTAAGGGATATGTGTCCTACAGTTCCGCTGACGTTAAAAAGCTTCAAAATGCAGGTTGGTTTGCCGGCGGCGATCCTCCCATTACCGATCAGGAAGGTAACTTTAGTGCCTGCATACCGTTGAGAATGCTGTTAGGATTCGCCGAAGATTATGGTAAAGTAATACTTAACATCCGACAAGAACTCGTATTAATTCGCAGCAATACCGATGCCGACGCCGTATTCAGTGCTACAGTAGGGGAGACGGCTAAAGTTACGATTGACAAACTATATTGGAAGGTTCCTCATATCACTCCAGGTCTTGCTCAAGAATTAGCCCTAACCAAATACATCGATAAAAATATTGATACACAAGTAGCATTTCGCAGCTGGCAGCTTCATATCATACCTGGTGTTCATGCTGTGACTCAACATTCTCACGCTATCGCTACAAGCACAAAATTACAAACCCCCAGATACGTCATCGTAGGGTTTCAATCAGGTCGTTCGGGGCTAATCAGTAAGGACAATGCTAATTTCGATAAAGTTGGTCTTACCAATTTCCGAGTTTTTCTGAACACCGAACGATTTCCATACGACAATTTACATAACAATTATGCACTCAATCATTACGCAACATTATACGACATGTATTCCAAGTTTCAATCATCTTATTATAACAAAGTCGATGAGCCCTTCTTCTCCCGCCATGACTTTGCCGACAAAGCGCCTATTGTTGTGATCGATTGTTCTCAACAAAAAGACTACCTTCATGCAAACGCCGTCGTTTTTCGAGTTGAATTTGAAACTTCCGCTAACGCGGCAGCCAACACAACCGCGTATTGCCTCGTTCTTCACGATCGGGTTTTTACTTACAACGCGTTGACAAAAGCAGTTAAACAACTGTAATTTCTCAAAACCACTTCAGTTGCATTTTGGCTGTTAACGTAACTGCACCGTGCTCTCTCTGTCTAATACGATGAAGCTCATTCTCGACATTCAAGGCTTCAAAACGTCCGATAAGCACTTTAGCCCGAAAGAATTGGCAGCATATGACGGTGCGTCAGTATCTCACTATATCTTCAAGTCACCATTTCCATTCACGTCCTTGCCATCTCATTTGCAACAACAAGCCCGTTGGTTAATTTACACGACGCTCACAATGACTTGCCCTTTTGTCCCGAGCTGTTGGTTCCTCCACAGGGAAAATATAAAAATGCGAAATTGATTCCAAATTTACATGACAAACATAGATACGTTATTCACTATAGAAATTTAAAGCAATGCTTAAAGGCTGGTTTGATTTTGACTAGAACCCATAGGATACTGAAATTTAGACAATCCCCCTGGCTTAGATCGTACATCGACCTAAACACAAATTTAAGAAACCAGTCTGACAACGAATTCCATCGTAATTCGTTTAAGCTAGCTAACAACAGCGTATTTGGCAAAACTATGGAAAACGTGGACAAAAGGGTTGAGGTAAAATTAGTGAGTCATTGGGAGAAACTTGGTCACAGAATGGGGGCAGAAGCTTGGATCGCGAAACCTAACTTTAAAGATAGAATTCGGTTTGGTGAAAATTTAATTGCTGTAGAAATGAACAAGACGTTGGTTATCTACGACAAACCCAGTTATGTTGGTTTCTCAGTTTTGGATATTTCGAAAACTGTAATGTACGAGTTTTATTATGATTTTTTGAAGGAGCAATATGGTCCTAATGTTTCTCTATTGTACACAGATACGGACTCCTTAATTTTGGAAATTTTTACTGAAAATTTTTACGCGGACATGAAACGCCACCTTCATCGCTTCGATACCTCAAATTATAAGAATAACTTGCACGACGTTCCGCAAACCAAATCTGTTGTTGGCAAATTTAAGGACGAGTACGCTGGGGTAGTCGTGCGTAGCTTCTACGGGGTCGGTGCAAAAACATACTGTGTAAACGCTATCGACAAAGTTGACAAGAAAGCTAAGGGCGTAAAAAAGTCTTCCGTTCGAAAGTACCTCACCAGCGAAATTTATCAGTCTGTTGCTGAGAGCAGAAGAGATGCTGTCTTTTGTCAAATGTATGTTTTTCGCTCGCGTTTACACACTATGTACACCGAATTAATGAATAAGGTTGAGCTTTCATCGAAAGATGATAAACGCTTTCTTATTCCCAACACAACGAAGACCTTGGCGTGGGGTCACCGAGATATACCTGATTACAGGCTTGACGAATTGCTACGGATTGCCGACACCTTGCCGTAGCAATATGTTTGGGCAACAGTATTGGTCATTACTTGCAAGCATAGGTCCCACATTACGTACGCTCTCTTGTTCTTTGTAGGTTAAGTTTAGTATAAAAGAAATATTGTTTATAGGAGTGGTGATGGTTGTTAGATTAGAAGCATCGATTATATGTTGGGATATCCGACAAATGTTTTTTGTCAACGAAAGATATGTATGTACACACTCAATACATCTTTATTATGCAACGAGCGCTCCGTATGTTATTGTAGTAAGCAGTACAAATAATAAATGAGAGTATAAAAACATTTTTTTATTTACAACGTATAAGTACAATAGCAGTCAATTACACAAGGTTGGTTGTGGTTATCCAGGAATTATGACGGTTATCGAATCCCAACCACTTTACGTAAAGCTGGTTACCTTTCTTCTTCAACACCTTTTCTACCAGGTAGATGTCCGAGTGTTTGGTTTTCTGTAGTTCGTGTTCGTAAAATCCACCTTTGATTTCCTGCCCTTCCTGATCCATGAGTCTGTAGGTGGTAGGGTTTGTAAGTCGCACTGTGGTTATTTTGAATATTTAGTTACTCCAGCTGGGTGTATACCCCTTGCTAAATATCGAACGATATTTGCTAATGCGTACATAGTCTCCTTTATGAAATTTTTGAGGTTTTGGATCTACAGTTTTTTTGTGGCTGTACACGGTGTGTAACAGACGTTTGGCATTTTTAAAATTAACTTCAGCCGGCTTCATACCTGTTGTGCTATGCCTGGTTGTGTTATATTTCGTTAAGAGTTTGGGTAGAATGTCCAACCATTTGAAGGACCCTTGCAAACTGAACTGCTTCCACATCATGTTCTTCAGGGTGCGGTTACATCTTTCCACGATGCTGCTTTTCATAGATGAATACGTGCTGTAGTGATTTATCTTGTACCGTCGCATCAAAGCTTGAAAATCGGTGTTATAAAATTCTTTTCCCAAATCGGTTTGTACGTTTTTAGGAGACACCTTCATACTGGCAAGAACTTTTTGCATAGCAGTTGTTACGTCTTTTCCCGTTTTCCGTTTTACCGGAACAGCCCACAAGTATTTAGAAAAAGCGTTAATAACAACTAAAATGTATCGATAACCTTTATTGCTTCGTGCATATGGTTGCATCTCCACCAAATCCACTTGTAGTAAATCATGCAATCCTTTGAGAATCACCCGTCGCCTCTTGAAATTTTTTCGCGCTGGTTTGTGAAGTTCTGGGACTAGATCTTCCTTAGGACTCATTGTCGAATGTCGCTGTATCGACTGCTATGGGACATTTAAGCAGCAGCTGTACGTATAACTTGGGGGTAACGGCTTTGAATCTAAGCGTATCTCCTCGATTCAAAGTCACACCGACCATCTCATCCCGCTGAACTCCGTTGATGTATGATTCCACAGAAGGTCCGCTGACTTGAATATCAATAATCTGTCCGGTCGCTAACGGAAAAGTGTACTCATCAATTCCGAATATTTTTGAAAATCCCTCCTCATTATGCCCACGCCCCACCAGTAGAAGCGGTGTTTCTATATGTAGTGCCTTTATATTTTGAACTTTCATAAAGATATGTTTGCGATGAGGAGCAGAGCGTGTGCTATGGTAGTGGCGTCCAAATTTGTCGATGGGCATTACTCTATCGTCTAGCACCTTCTGATCGTAATTCAATAGGTACTCCACTTTTGTACTCGCCTTAGTAAATTATTTTTGCATCTCGTAGAGCTTGGGTGATGCTTACGATTTCGTTGGAATGGCCGGTGTGCCCCGCTACCTGAGAAGCTAGTAATATGCGCAGACGATCCACTAATGAATTTGGATCTTTCCAAGGAACAAATTCCACTTTTTTATTGGTTACTGTTAATAATCCCCTACCGGTACGCTGCACCCTCGATGCGGCTCTGGTAGGTTGTCTAATGCCGGAGGATGTAGCCAGGGGGCGTACTACTTTCATATATTTTGCGCCGGCGTTGCCGCTTATCCCTTGGGTTGGATCGTAGTTCTTACGATTTGCGGCGGATCGGTTCACTATGTCATAGTAATTTTCACGGTCTTTGGTTGTATAAGTTATCGGTTTCTTTAAGAACATTAATTCGTAAAAGCCGGGGGTGCCTTTGTATACTATTCTATTGCCGTGATCTGTAATAACCATGTCCTGACCCTCAAAAGTAAGCTGTTTATTCCCAATTGCAAACTTATCAGTGTCTATGTCCCATCGAACTCCATAGTGGAGATCGTACTTGCTCTCTGTATCTCGTATCATTCCCTCGATATATTTTCTAGCTAACCCTGAGAACTGTTCCAGGTATTCCCCTAGAACTTCCGGTTCCATCATTTGTCGCACGGTTTCCCTAGCCTCTGCTACTGAACTTTCAATTGCCGCTTCTTCTTCTTGAACTTCTACCTGTTGCTCCTCATCCGGTAAACTCTCATACAATACTTCTCGGTCAATAAATCTAGGTGTGGATGTTACCAACGCTGAAGTCGACGGTCCGGGAATGGCAATGTCGGGGGTTGACGCTCGTACGGGGGTTTTGCCATTTCTCGGACGGGGTAGAATAGATGGTGTGGACACTCGTCGTTTGATGGTTCTCAGCATAGGTCCTACTTCTTGCTGTATTGTTTGACCTCCTTCTTGCTTGATGGATGTTAGCAATTCCGTGAGTGGTTGGGAAATTGGTTTAAATTGCTCCGCAAGAGCCGTCTGCGATTCGGCGATATCTGCTTTTAAAGTTTCATATTTCCGCCTGACAGCCTTTCTAGCTTTAATAAGATCGCTTACTAACCGTTTGTCCATGTTGCTATTAGTGTCGTTGTTCGTAGACTAATAAATTGTACAGCAGTGGTCCATGCCTATATAGTGAAATAACTGTCGAACCCTTTTCTATAACGACCGGCGTTGATTTCGCTTTCTTTGTCGATAACTAAAAATCCATGATCTTTGATCCAACAGTGGGAACATAAGTTTTTAAACTTTTCGAATGACATGTCTGTGTTTACATGATCATCGTAAATGTGTTTAAGATTGGTGTGGTCTTGCCGGAATACGATTATGATATTCGCATTATCTCGCACCAGTTGTTTCGGGATTGATGAGTAAGTCTGACAGAGGTAAAAACAATCTATATTTCGATGACGTCCGAAACTAAAATAATCTCTAATTATGCTTTGAGTGTCGCATGCCACATCATCAAACACAATAACAGAATTTTCTTTCGCCTCGTGTGGTTTGATAACCTCACACCCCTCGCTGAATTCGTAGAATCCGATTTCTTTTAGTGACTTCAGGAGTATCTTCAGAAATTTGTATTTAGGTTGGTCAAGGGTTTTGGAATACAAATACAACTTTTGAAACCGCACCCCATTGCGGTGTACCAAAAGACTGATCATCGCATTGGTTTTCCCAGAGCCGGAAGGACCAATGATCAAACCCCTTTTACATCCTATACCCAGTAAAGTGCCGTGTCGTCTGAACCCTTCTGACATGTAATTTACTGTATGATTTACTACCGGCAGCGAACATTTTTGTTTAACAATTTTGACGTTCTTCATCGTTTTCGGACGGGGACGAACTAGCTTCTAACCGCGCTGTGCTAAGTATATATCTACCCCTTTGAGCTTCACATCGTCAGTCGCTCTCCGACGAGCGTTTGTTTAAGATGAGTTATACTAGACGTAAAACTCGTAGTAGTCGTCGAACCGTCACACGGAAAGGTCGCGGTTTGTTGAATACCCTTATTGATAAGTTGCCCTTCGAATTACATATACCAGGTTACAAATTTTGCGGACCGGGTACCCGCCTAAACAAGCGGCTTTCTCGAGGCGATCGAGGAAGAAACCCTCTGGACGAGGCTTGCAAGCAACACGACATCGCATACTCACAATCTAGCAATCTTTCGACGCGTCACGCGGCGGATAAAGTTCTTGCACAGAAAGCTTGGGAACGCGTTAAAGCAAAAGACTCTACTCTTGGAGAAAGAGCGGCAGCTCTTGCTGTTACAGGGATTATGAAAGGGAAAACCAAACTCGGCATGGGAGTTTCCCGGAAACGAAAGCGTACAGAACCCATTGCTGTTATGGAAACACCCCGGAAACGAAGACGTACACTACCTATTGCAGCGCAAAAATTTGGTACGGGGATATCTAGAAAACGGAAGCGTACACTACCCACTGCTGGTGTGACGGTCCCCCGAAAACGAAAGCGTACGTTACCTATTGCCGCACAAAAATTTGGTACGGGAGTATCTAGAAAACGGAAGCGTACACAACCCACTGTTGGTGTGAGAGTCTCCCGGAAACGAAAGCGTGCACTACCTATTGTCGGTATTGCGCAAAAAATTGGTACGGGGGTATCTAGAAAACGGAAGCGTACAAAATGTAGTAGGCGTAAACGTATTGGAGGCGCGGTCGTTTTTAAATCGCGAAGGAAACGCCGAATTCGTTCTAGAGTAGTACCTGTTCCCAAGAGAGGAGGTATATTGCCGCTTGTACCCATACTTGCTGCATTAGGAGCATTGGGGTCCCTCGGAGGCGGTGCTGCAGCAGTCGCTAAAGCGGTTGGCGACTCAAAGGCTTCTAAAAAGGATCTCCAGGAAAAGGAACGGCATAACAAAGCTATGGAATCCATTGCTCGAGGAAAAGGACTATATCTACGACCGTATCAGTCAAAAAACTACCGTTGAAGCTACCACGCCGAGCGTTGACGAACATCGATATTGCACAGTACGTTAAACGCTTAGAAATTCCCCATTTTAGGGGGATATTTATGCGAGATGCTCTACCCGACAAAATTCGTCAACGAGAATGTGGTGTTACTAACTTAGACGATGATGTTGGACCTGGCACACATTGGACAGCCTACGTTAAAGCTGATCGATTTGTTCTGTATTTCGATAGCATAGGTCGCTTACAACCTCCTCCCGAATTAGTAAACTACTTTCGCAGCGATGGTAGCAACAACACAATTATGTACAATTCTAATAGATATCAAAAACTCGCATCATACACATGCGGACATTTGTGTCTCAAATTCTTATATAACTTGGCGAAACCGCTTTTGTCGTCAGTTTAGGTGCCGCGCTTCATCATGTCCAGTATATTCACTCTTACGGGAGATTCATCTGTTCTTACTGCAAATTTTGACCCTCCCATTTTCTTAGACGATGGTAGCGAATACGTCTTGGGATTGTTAAGTTTCGAAACCTACTATACTATTCCAAACGTTAGACCTCCCAACAATGAATTTCATCTTGTTGGAGAACCTCCTATTATTATACCGGAGGGAGCATATGAAATTACCGACATTGCTGAATTTTTACATAACCAACTCGATTCTGATACGGGTGTTAAACAGGTACTGCTACGTGGAAACAACAGCACCTTAAAAACTGAAATAAAGTCCACCGTTCCAATCGACTTTCAAAGCGACAATACTATCCGGGACATGTTAGGCTTTGAGAAAAAAGTTTATGCTGCAGATAGGTGGCACACAGCTGAACATGTTACGAAAATTTTGAACATCAACTCGATTCTTATTCATTGCAACATCTCCGTTGGTTCATATAAAAATGGTAAGCCCGGCCATATCATTCACCAATTCTTCCCCATAGTACCGCCCGGGTACAAAATAGTGGAAACCCCTAACCCTGTCATCTATCTACCGATCAGCACGAAACAGATCACTAACTTAACTATTAAAATACTAGACCAATCGGATAATCCTGTCAGTTTTAGTAAGGAGACCGTTACGGTAACATTACATTTAAAGAAACTGTAATGGGTTTTCGATTCACCACTCCGTACCACCCCTGCTTTACTTCCTATAAGAATCGTCGCCCACACCCTCGGAAGATCAGTACGGCTTCGTCCACCACGCAGCTAACTAAAGCAAACAGAGACTTCTTGCGGTCCTTAGGCTTTACAATAGTGTAATGAGTATTTTAAATATTGGAGAGCGAGTCCTCGTCGACACTTCTATCATTAGCAATCAATTGCACACACATCAACCGTATACAAACCGTTTTGACTATAACGATGAAATTCGAATTCCAATTCCCGAAGATATGTCAACTCTTCCCGGCCTGAGCTATCTGTACCTAGAGGGAAAGTTGCGGAAGGAAAACGGTGAAGTTACAACGGCTAAATTCCTTAACAATGGTTTGGCTCACTTATTTAGCGAAATCCGATACGAAATCAATGGCGTCGTTGTCGACTCTGTCACCAAACCTGGTATTACGTCTACTCTTAAGGGATATGTGTCCTACAGTTCCGCTGACGTTAAAAAGCTTCAAAATGCAGGTTGGTTTGCCGGCGGCGATCCTCCCATTACCGATCAGGAAGGTAACTTTAGTGCCTGCATACCGTTGAGAATGCTGTTAGGATTCGCCGAAGATTATGGTAAAGTAATACTTAACATCCGACAAGAACTCGTATTAATTCGCAGCAATACCGATGCCGACGCCGTATTCAGTGCTACAGTAGGGGAGACGGCTAAAGTTACGATTGACAAACTATATTGGAAGGTTCCTCATATCACTCCAGGTCTTGCTCAAGAATTAGCCCTAACCAAATACATCGATAAAAATATTGATACACAAGTAGCATTTCGCAGCTGGCAGCTTCATATCATACCTGGTGTTCATGCTGTGACTCAACATTCTCACGCTATCGCTACAAGCACAAAATTACAAACCCCCAGATACGTCATCGTAGGGTTTCAATCAGGTCGTTCGGGGCTAATCAGTAAGGACAATGCTAATTTCGATAAAGTTGGTCTTACCAATTTCCGAGTTTTTCTGAACACCGAACGATTTCCATACGACAATTTACATAACAATTATGCACTCAATCATTACGCAACATTATACGACATGTATTCCAAGTTTCAATCATCTTATTATAACAAAGTCGATGAGCCCTTCTTCTCCCGCCATGACTTTGCCGACAAAGCGCCTATTGTTGTGATCGATTGTTCTCAACAAAAAGACTACCTTCATGCAAACGCCGTCGTTTTTCGAGTTGAATTTGAAACTTCCGCTAACGCGGCAGCCAACACAACCGCGTATTGCCTCGTTCTTCACGATCGGGTTTTTACTTACAACGCGTTGACAAAAGCAGTTAAACAACTGTAATTTCTCAAAACCACTTCAGTTGCATTTTGGCTGTTAACGTAACTGCACCGTGCTCTCTCTGTCTAATACGATGAAGCTCATTCTCGACATTCAAGGCTTCAAAACGTCCGATAAGCACTTTAGCCCGAAAGAATTGGCAGCATATGACGGTGCGTCAGTATCTCACTATATCTTCAAGTCACCATTTCCATTCACGTCCTTGCCATCTCATTTGCAACAACAAGCCCGTTGGTTAATGACTCATCATCACTGCATCGACTGGGACGATGGATTTACTCAAGCGTATTTGTTTCCTGCAATCCTGCGGCGTCTTGTGCGAGGTGCCACCGAAATATATGTGAAAGGCCGAGAAAAAGCAAATTTTCTACGCCGCTTTACTACCATCCCAATCATCGAAGTGGAAGAACAACCGGCCCTCACCCCATCACAACCTGCTTGTTTATATCATTCCAAACCGATTTGTTATTGCGCTTTATCTAACGTGTATCATATTTATAATCACTACATAATGGAATAAAACAACTTTTTAAATTTTTATTGTGTTTTTATTTGCATACAACATATATACAGGTGTTACACACCTACGTACTAGTGGAAAAGCGTTCTAAATAAATTGTCTGCCTATGTTCTGCGCACAAGACTTCTCGCAGTACTTCAGCCACAGTAAGTATCCTCCGCTGGAATCGCGACCTGTCAATAGCTTCTCGCTCCCACAATCCTTTCCGAGCTTTTCGATACGCATACGCCCACGTATGCAGATTGTACACCTGATTCTTTGAGTTCTCAAACTGCACACTCTTCTTCATTTTCCTTCCTCTCTATAAAGGCTTTTACTTCACACATATGCCACTCTAGACCAAGACTAAACATTAAATCCAGAAGGAGGCTTTCATTTATGGCTCCATCTAAAAATAGTCGACCAACAGCTGCACCATTTTTGTACTTTTTTTCCTGTTTATACAACTCTTCGTCACTGAATCCGGAACGTCCTAACCCATATACGACTTCGTGCGGCGCTTCGAAAGCTAAATCCTTTAACGAACTCACTAATCGTTCAACCGCACTAGGTACGTCTCTTGCAGCCGGTCGAGCAGCCTCTCTATAATTCATCCACATGACTACACTGCCAACTGACGACTCAGTGCTTCCACTTCGATGTCGCACTTTACCATAGAACTCGCGAACGTTAGCACTTCCACCATACACGCAGTATTTTCAGAGTTCTCCTCCAGCTGATCTACTACAGCCTTTACATTGACTAAACAGTCCCCAGAAAAGTTTGCCACACCCCTAACTATTTCTTTGTAGAAACTCTCAAAGTTCAACGCTTTTAATTGTGCGAATCGCAGTTCCACGAGTTTCTGCAAGCGCCACAGCTCTTCTACAGTTTCCTTCGCTAAGCACACCTCTGACAAGCCCACTTCCTCTAATTTTAATATTTTCCTGGTCTGAATCTCTTGGAATACAATCCTCTTCCTTCCTATTTCTACAGCTGGCCACTGACCGTCGACCGAATAGAAGTAATTGGCAATCACGCCTTGATTTGCAAATAGGGCAGTCCACTCCTGCTCATCCAACTGCACCCAGTCGTTTTTGATACCCCGTATTACAATAACTGGGGTAAATTGTGGACTCCACTCAAATCCTACACTCACACACTTCGAACTTGACTTATTTAATTTGTACGTCCTACTACATAGGAGTGCTGGACACAACAGTGGTTTAGGCTTTATACACACATCACTACAGACCTCCGCTCCTTTCTGACTCTGAACTGTTCCGATAGCTTTATATAATGCTTCCATTTCTACAGGTTGTTGAAGTGCTACTACTACTCTCACGTCTCTTCTTTCCGCTTTTATTCCACTTCTTAACGTTACATCTCTTAAAGTCCGAGTGGTGGGAGGAGAAACCTTGCTGTCCTAGTGGTTGGGAGAAGAAATCTTGACCTTAGAATCCGAGTGAATGGCTTTGAGGACCGAGTGGCCGGAGGAATAACCTTGAAGTCCGAGTGGTGGGAGAAGTAACCTTCATCTTTATTTATACACATCCTTCAGCGTTGCTGTTGGTGGTGGAAGGTCGTCCTTGACTGCTTTCCTTTATTAAGCTTAATGCGTGCTACTACAACCAGCAGCATCACCAGAATCATGCATCGACAGCTTTCATCATCCACCAACAGCCATCCACCAGCAGCTACGACGTTTCCGGGTGCTGACCACTTCTACCGCCACTTCCGGAGATTTTTGGCTGCGTGCCCTCCAACGTCGCCTCAGCGAACCCTCCAAGCGGTAATCACGGTGGAGTACACCTACGACCTCTTCGGGGAAAATCTCACGGAGACTACCACCTTCAGGACGCACCCTACCACTCTTGACGGATCGACAGCTCACTGGTGGTTGACCCACGTCTATCGTCCGTTGGAGAGCTTCCTGTCGCGGCTGCACGACGGCGAGGTTGCATTCATAACGTATAGTTGGAGATAAATATTTGAAAATAAATATTTATAAAACTATTATTGTGTTTTTTAATTCTCTGTGACCTTCAATTGTACTATATAAAGTTTTCATACACACGTATGCTGTTAGTCTGTTGTTACCATTGCCACCATAATGTGCTCAGAACCTAGATTTCCGAAGTTTGCGAGTTACTCCACACGGCTACGAACCTTTAGCGACTGGAGCCGATGTCAATCTCCTAAATCGCTTGCAGACGCTGGTTTCTTTCGCATCAACGACACTTTAGATTGTGTACAGTGTTTTTACTGTGGAATTCAAATTTCTGGTTGGGAAGATCATGACACACCCTTATCTGAACACCTCCGATGGTCACCCACCTGCAAAGTTGCCGAAGTGAAGAAGCATTTCCAAACCATGGACGAAATTCTAGCTACAACTTTTAAATTAATCGTCGAGATGAATACGCCCTCCGGAGCGGATGTAGCAGGTAACAATAAACCGGGTGCAGCCAACGCGACAAAATCTTGCAGTTGTCATAAGTGATACAAAGTGCGGTTCACCCTATTCGAGGTGAAGCTACTTAAGCTGTTCCTTCACCGAACCATTCACTAGTTGCCATCGACGTGTTGAACATGCTACCAATACAATTTTTGGTTGCTCTCGCTGCAGTTCATGATGGGATTCTCTACGTCCTTCAACCACCACGGTGCAGTTCCGCGTATCTTGCTTACAATGACGGAGTGCACAACGTGACGTGGCGTAAAATGGATACCAGTTCCTTGACAACTATATCCGTTTTTAAAATACACGTCCACAACTTTACTCTTCAGGATTCGCTAACGTTCAAAGTAAAATTCCATTTCCCTTCATATGCGGTAGACACTCCTTGGCAAACTATTTTGTTAAAAAATAAACCGGATGTCTTGAAGAAGCTACTTGCACCCGCCGATAATTCCTGTCGTATATCTACAATTGTTTTAGGCACCCTATTATTTGCTATATTGTGTATGTCTGTAACGTACTTCTTCATGTGTTGGTATTATAACAATTTAGTCTAGCATTTTTTTGTATCTTGAACAGTGAAAATAAAGCTTTTGCACAATATTTGTCTCTTTAATTGGGTTTTTTATATAAGACTCGATGGTCTAGCGGTTAAGATACCCTCGGCTGCAGATTGTGGATATACAGGGAGACCTAGGTTCGAATCCTAGTCGAGTCATAATTTAGGCATGCAGTAAGCTGGAGCGAACTTACTGCATGTCTAATTTTTTTGTGTTGCTTCGCATCTCACCTTAACTTTGAAAACCGATTAAAGTGCCACTACTCTCACGACTCTTCTTTCTGATTTCATTTCACTTCCCAACGTTACATCTCTTAACTTAAAGTTTGAGCGGAAGCAGGAGCAAGTTTGACGACCGAGTGGTGGCAGGAGGCCTCCAACTCACAGTACTGCCTTTTTGGACTCAACAATTATGGGAACCTTGAGTTGAAATTCCACATATAGCATATTTGGCTTGACTGCCCAAAATTTTAGCACATCACTTTTTTTAATGCCATCCCGATCATTTCGCTAAAATTATATGATCCTTTCTTGTTGATATAAATTTCGGTATTTTCGGGATAAAGTAAGACATTTGTTATTTCAGCTACACGGAAAGGAATAGTATATTCGGTGTCACCATGAGCTAGGATGTACCATCTATCTGAACTGATGGCACTAGATACTAGTCGTAAATCTCGTTCATAATATATAGGTTCGCTTAGCTCTTCAACCACAAACACCTGCGGGTGCGACGTGGAATTCGCATGCATATGTTTCCCAAATTTATCGATAGGCATTGCTCTAGCGTCGAACTGGATATGAATACCGAAAGCGTGGGCTTCTACTTATAAACTATCAATAATCAGAAAGGAGTACAATGCTAAAATGTCACAATAAACAACGGAGTTATGAACATTTTAAAATTTGACCTTGAAAGCCAACTGTTTCGTATACTGTGCCCGAGTACGCGGGATATCCTACCCAACAAGTTTTCGAGGTTGTCGGCTACCTATTTAACCATCATCCTTGTACACATCGTCGAAGTGTAACTATGCAGTCTTTTCTCTACACTGAGCACATCATCGTCTTCGTTCCGAGCAGGGATTCTGCTGCTGCTCCGGGTACAATGATCGAGGTGTGGGACGAACCACCTTTCTGCTGGAAACCCCGAAGGGATGACGAGGCCTACATTCTGCTACGCGATTTCTTTGGTTACAGAAACTTGGAAGAGGTCGTCTTCCAGTACGACAGAGGTGAGCTGTCCCAAAATGGTGTTCGCATCGGCTTCCGGATCATCCCGGAGCTGGAAGAAATCATAGAGCGGGCGGAGGAGCTCTTCGACGCGGAGACGGTGGCTTGGGGCGAACATGAGAATCGGCTCAGAGACTTTGACAACCTGGAGGTATAGTTGTTAAGTTAAGTAGAAATGAGAAATTATGTATGTGTAAATATTTGTATGAAATAAAAATTATCTGTATGTAACTTGTCTTATTTTCTTGGTGGCACGGTATAACCCTATATGCTGCAGACGTAGGCGTCTGCGTAAATTGGCATAACTTTGGCAGTTCTCATCGTATGCTGGGCTTCGTTCTGAGGCAATTCAAATTATTCAAAATACAGAAACACTCTTAATGCCTTCATTTTACATTGGTGCGACCACAGCTGGAATAAGCTTTACAAATAGGGGTGTCACGAACTGCAGGTCTTGTGGTAGGTATAGAAAGAGTAAAAAAATAGATTTCCCACACATTAGAGCTCGAAGAAACAAGACACCACGTAAGTGTATATAAAACTTCAAGTAGAATAAAAACACATCTGAACAGCAGTAATCACTAGCATTTATCTGTTACTTAAGTATATGAAATTGACTTCAAATAAACAACAGAATTATTTATGTATAATACATTGATTATCAATAATTCATTCACAGAAACACTAATAGTTACATAACTAAATTACCTAAACATACAGTATAGCTAGTGCTTCCGTTATACCGTTATAGAATAAATAATAAAATGATATATAATTTTTAAATTGCAAGTCCCTTGTCACAAGCATTTATCTGCTACTTAAGAATATGAAATTGACTTAAAATACACAGAATTATGTACGTAACTTGAATAACAAACAATAATTCACTCACAGAAACATTAATAGTGATTAAAAGAGATTCTAGTAGCGCTATCTGTGCATTTTTCCTGGAGCTTCTTTTAATTGTTTTTGTAATTTCTGTACATAGAGGTTCTCTTTCATAAGTATTTTTCTAAGGAGAACTGGCCTACAGTAACAACCCAATTTAAAGATAAGGTAAGCGCTCGACAATGCAGGGATTAAAATTATAGGTGTAAAACGCGAAACAAGTCAATTACCTACAATTTATTGACTTAGTTCTTTCAGAGCCAAGCTTGATTTCGTTTTCATTTGCTCACATGTTATTTCGGTTAAAACAAAAGCTTGTTATAACTTTTAATGAATTAAACTCAAGAATACAATTATAGCTATTGGAAATTAAACACAACTAATGTGGCCACTTGTAAAAGACAACGCTAATTTACCACGGCTTTCCAATCTGACCGGTTTCAAAAGGAATGCAGTTTTAGTTCGCGCTGCAACATGAAGTCACGTATTACCGATGACCTTGCTAGCTGATGTCTCGCATTGTTGACACAGCAGTGCTGCATAAATCGGATATCATCTTGAAGCGGAAACGTCGAAGAATAATTTTAGGTAAGTAGTTATAAATATTATTTCTAAACTACATGTACACTTCTGTGCAATAAAAAAGCACAGACGGCTTTGTTGTATTTATTTTGTATTTTGAAAGGACTTAGTTTTGGTCTTTTAATAAAGGTGTTATTTTCAAGTTATGGTGTTTTATCATTTATTGAAACTGCTGTAAGGCCATTAAAATAGACCCGAATTATACAAATTAAATACTCAAGACTTGTACTTAATTTTATTGCACAGGAGTGTACATTTATCACTGTCATACGTAGAATGCCAGTTACTGATTTAGTTCCATTTTTACTTGCTTCCACTAATGCTATTTTTTGGGCAGTTTACAAGTGCAGATCATTTACTAAAATTTGTTTACTTTGCGTCCAAGTGTATCATTTGCCAACTAATAATTAACATTCTCTATGTTTGTTTGTGTGGCGTATTTCTTAATATGTTGTTACTATAATACCTAATTATTTATTCTAGTGCTGCATACGGACGACAAGCAGCTGTGTTTATGGGAGACATTACGTAAGAGGTATGCGGTTGTAATTGCCCGGAGCTGGAGGACATCTTCGACTCGCAGAATAAGAATATTTCTTGTTTGTGTACCATAATGTAGTACGGATTTATGTATTGCTGAAAATAAAACCTTTTAAAAATGTGTCTCTTTCATTGAACTTATTGAGGTTGTCCGAGTGCTTATGGCCTTGACCTTGCACTAAAGGGTAGGTTGTGGAGGAGGTTTTAGACTAATCTGAGTAATATTAGGGTAACGTTGGCCTTGAAGTTCACGTGTTTTGCAATCCGAGTGAATGGCCTTGAGGGCCGCAGGAGTAACGTTGGCCTTGAAGTCCACGTACCTTGCAATGCCAGTGACTGACCTTGAGGTCCTGAGGAGTAACGTTGGCCTTGAAGTTTACGTGCTTTGCAAACCGAGTAAATGACCTTGAGGGCCGCTTCGTCAGGGGAAGGAGTGCGTCAGGGGAGGCCGTAACCTCGACCTTGAAAAAGTGGTGGGGGGAGGTTCCAGAACCATCCACTTGCCTCTACTATGACCTCGACCTTGAAAAAGTGGTGGGGGGAGGTCGCAGAACCGGCAAAAGGCATCTACTGAAATGCAAGCAGTCAGCTTAAGTACCGTTAGAAAACTTTCGAGCAAACGGATGGACGCAGTTAAAAAAGGTGATTAGTGCGCGGAATTCAATGGAGAGAAATTATTCAACGTCCCTCGAACTAAAAGGGTTTCCTAAAATACACTTTATTGGTGACCCCGGACTAAGAACATCATCATTGCACATCAGGTCTTCGCCTGTTAAACCACTTTGGTTAAACAGACACGCAAAGAGTCAATTCCTCAATGCGTTTAAAATTAATCGTCCCAGACAATTCCGTCACCTGGACTTTATTGGACAGTTTACGACGGATATTCGTCATGTCGCTGGAAGCGACAACATTCCCGCGGATACATTATCACGTGTGTCTGTTGCAGGTTGTTCAGCAGTTTTTCCAGGCAGCCCAATTAATTACAAAGCGCTGGAAAAAGCGCAAGAATCGGATGCCGAGCTGAAGACATTCCTACACCCTGAGGCCGTGCTAGACTTGAAGAAGGTCTACTTCCCGGATCAGGATGCGGACGTCTACTGTTATTCGACTACGGGGACACTACGCCCTTTTGTCACGAAGCAGTTCCGACGCCCGCTGTTCGACGCTCTCCACAACCTCTCTCATCCCGGAATGCGAGGCACGACGCAGCTCGTCTCCTCCAGGTTTGTATGGCCTTCCATACGCAAGGACTGCAGCCTTTGGAGCAAGACGTGCATCCCATGTCACCGCTCGAAGATCACCAGGCACGTAGCAGCACCAGTGGGAAACTTCTCCACGCCCTCCTCCAGGTTCGAGCACGTGCATCTCGACCTTGTTGGGCCACTTCCTTCATCGCTAGGCAATACGTACTGCCTGACATGCATCGATCGCTACTCCCGATGGCCTGAGGCCATACCAATCCCTGACATCACGGCTGAAACGGTGGCCAGAGCCTTCTTCAACGGCTGGATAGCTAGATTTGGGGTGCCTCTGCGGATCACAACGGACCGCGGCCGGCAGTTCACCTCCAATCTGTTCAAGGAATTAGCCAACCTTTTGGGATCGCAGCACATGCACACGACAGCATACCATCTGGCAGCTAACGGCATGATAGAACGATTTCACCGCCAGCTAAAAGCCGAAATCGAGTGCCACACAGACACCAGGTGGACAGAACACCTGCCAGCAGTTCTCCTGGGCATTCGCACAGCCATTAAGGAAGACCTCAACGCTACCTCAGCCGAGATGGTCTACGGCAAGAACATTTGACTACCAGGGGAATTTTTTACTGCTACGAACGACGTACATGCAGCCAATTTCGTAAACCAGCTCAGAGAGCATTTTGACAAGGTACACCCGACTGCAGCTCAGCATTATGGCCAGCGCAAAGCATTCGTCTTCAAAGATCTCGCGACTTCCACACATGTGTTCGTGAGAAACGATGCCACGCGCAAGCCGCGACAAGTTGCTTACAATGGCCCATTCCCGGTGATCTCCAGAGCAGCAAAAACCTTCAGCGTCGAAATCCGCGGCAAGCCAGTGACGATCACGATAGATAGGCTCAAACCCGCATATCTTGCAGCTGGGCCAGAGCAGGAACAAGCTGCAACCAGCACCGCGGCGCACAAAGACGCCGATACTAACAAGCAGACGACAACCACCAGAAGTGGACGGCGAGTACATTTCCCGGATTACTTCCGGGCAGCATAATCTCGTGGCTTAACCACTGGTAAGGGGGTCATGTAGTGGAGCCATAAATCGCAATAACTCGTTGTCAACAGTTAGCGTAAGAATTCCAAAGAAAGGAAGCTCGCCTATAAAATAAACAGTGCCAGTCCGCAATAAATATTTGTGAAATGCAAGCAGTCAGCTTAAGTACCGTTAGAAAACTTTCGAGCAAACGGATGGACGCAGTTAAAAAAGGTGATTTGTGCGCGGAATTCAATGGAGAGAAATTATTCAACGTCCCTCGAACTAAAAGGGTTTCTTAAAATACACTTTACACCATTAGTCAGAAATGGAAATTTCGTCTTTCGTGTTCTTCATAGATTATCGATCTGCTCTTGTTTTTTCGTACTTTTTCCTGGTTCTTGTTATACCTTTTGCCGTATACAGGTATACTTGTTTGGACAACCTTTATTTGTGGATTCTATCGTTTTATACGAGACGCTTTGTACAGTATTAGACATTTGTCTATATAGTCCATTATTTGATCCTTCATTGAGCATTTGGATTATGGATATTATTGGTTGATGGTAAACCCGCATCGCACCCATATCTAAAGCGTTGCCGCTCAAACTGCAATAAAGATCGTGACAAGAACGTCAGTTTTTTATCTCACTGAAATACGTAATTACGGTACTAGCCTGAAAAACACACGAAATATAAACACTCTCTACATCCCTTCCAGTTCCATTAATGTTATAAGCTATTTTTTGTTTTTATTAACCCGTTTAATTCCTTATTTTTTATTGTATTTTTTCTAATTAGTTAATTAGTAGTGTGCGGAAGCGATTAAGCGAAGCCAAAATCCCCAAAATGCTGGCTAGCGTAAGCTCATATACAAATCTACTAAATTAATACGTTAATAATCGGCACATTTACGAACATAGATTAGTGCCAAGTAAAGTCATAAATCCGAATCCGTTTAGTATTATTGTGTTGAATGCTGCCGAAAGTAGGTATTTTTCATGTTCTTTTTATGAGTATTTCGCCACTAACAAAACTAAAAATAATAAATATGGCACGTTTCGAGGGACAATCTGCCCTCGTTATCAACGATTAACAATTAAAACTAAAAATAAATAAGGAAAACTTAGCTTTTTACCAGGACTGAGAAACGATAAACCTCCAAATAATTGCTTGACATTGACATTGACTGAAATTGATCGAGACGAGTGTCACCCAATCGATTTTTTCGAAGGGTAACTTGCTCCAAATCAGACTACCAGCAATTAAACTGGATACCAAACACCACAAACAATTGATACTGTTTATTCTCACGTAAGCGACAGTTAAACAACACAAATTACAAACTACTTCACCAAAGACAAATAATTTAACCTAAAAATCAGGAGCACAAACGAACATGTACTTGA